>JASDQU011176928.1:31052-42607 GCA_032191745.1 Picea mariana
TATTATATCTAACTACCCATTTATTATGTCTAACTACCATACTGAGCCTTATTTAATAATATAGTGGATCTAGTCCACCTTACATTGAAGGGCCTCCACTATTATAACTATGGGCCCTCCAGGCCCCCCACTACCTCTCTAGCTACCTAACAGAAAATCCTGTAGAAAACTTGGTAGAAAACCTACAAAAGACAAAAGATAAGAAGTGGCAGAAAAAGAAAATGAGTTAGGGAAACAAAATATCCTTTTAAATCTAATGGGAAAAAGAACTATTAGAAAAACAGGACCGCGGAGCAATAAAATAAAACAAATGCAGAAACAAAACACAGAAGACACACAATACAAGAGAGACACAGATTTACATGGTTCACCCAGTGTGGGCTATGTCCACCAAAGAAATTGCTAGGTCCTTCCTTTATTATTATCCAGCAAAATGAAGGGATACAACCTACAGCAAAACCCATTGTAACTTCCTCTTCTTTCTCTCACAGTCTCCTCTCTCAGAATACAATATTCACCATCATCCATAGCCGCAATACATTTCCCTCATAAAAGAGGGTTGCCTTCTAGGGCAAAAAACCCTAACATAATCTCTACTATTAGATCTGCGACCTTATAATGAACGGTCCAGATTTACAATGAAATTACAATATACTTTTACAAGGGAATTTTTGCTTCGGGGGCTTCGCCCCCGAACCCCCTCTGGGGGGCCGCTTGCCCCCAGCCGGGGGGATAGGCCCCTCGGACGCCACAGAGGGGGTACCCCCCCTCTGCACTCCCCCGCGTGGAAGAGTGTACATACTTCTGGGGTGTAAATACTTCATGGGGTATGAACACGGCTGAAAGCAAGGACCTCTGCATCAGGAAGATAATCAGGCTCCACAACCAACAAGAACCACAAGAAATCAAAGCGAATTAAATCCATCGGGGGGTGGATTTCAAAAACCTCCAAGTAAGTAATCGATATTGTCTCCTAAAATTGTAGGGGATTTGGAAGTAAAGAAAAAGTGGAATCAGTAATGAGTTTGATCAAGAAACAAAAACCCTCAATTCTCCTAATCTATGAGACTAAACTAGAAGCGGAAGAAGCGGTTCCAAAACTATGTAGCAAAGTTGCAAAATTTGTCTTGGACTATAAATTGAGATGTCTATAGACTATGTATATTGGATTTTCATGCATAAAGGATGTGATATATTCATAATTTATGGAAATGGATAGATAAATTGATGCAGAATAAATGTTTTTTTCCTCGGAAAAAAAAACATAATTTTATTCATATTAAGATAAAATTACATTTTGTATCTGCATTTAAACATTTCTATCATGTTCAAAAAAAAGAGGGAAATAACAACTTCACTTTTGGCATTTGCTTCATATTCTAAAATATTACAAATGTCGGCTTCCACAAGGGAGCAAAAAACATGTCTATGAACAACACTCGGAGTTCTAAACATAGAATTCTCAAAATGATTTTAACAATTTTCCCTCTAGATAATCAAAATAAACCATTAACCGTCCTATATATTCGATACATCAACAACACTATGTTGAGGAAAAGGTATAGAGAACCTTACTCAAGCATTTTCAGATGTAATCGAGGTAAGGAAAGATAGTTGGAAATGTCACTCGAGGTTTATAGCCTTAAAACAAAAAGACAATCACTTAATCTGCAGGTATTAAGTACAAGGGACCAAGGCTGGCGTGTTTTATATTTATATGTAACTGTGCGAAAAAAGAAATAAACTTAAACAGAAATTACATGAGTGTATACAGAAATTACATAAGTGTGTACATGGAGATAAAAGAAAAAACAAAACCAGATCATCAAAAATACATATGTGAGACCAAAATCAGAAAACTGATTTTTGTATTGATTTCATTCTAAGATACAATATTGAATTCTCTTTACAAACCCCTATGAGGGTAGGGACCAAAGTGAGATTTAGAAGCCTCCAATGGCCACCATACAAAAAGACTTTGAAAAAAAAAGAAAACTGAAGCTAAAGATCTGGATCATCTTGCCAAAAAATGTTGTCACTTGACTCTGCAAAATACTCTTTATCAATCATAAAAATTAATTTATAAACAGACAAGAACACACAGACTACCAAAGATAAATCATACACCTTTAAAACAAGCTGCTGAAATATATGATTCAGTTTTGAATCTTGCTACCTTCAATAAGACTCTACTGTCATCAAGATGGTTAAGCCTTCTAGTAAACTCAGAATGAATGAAAGATGAAAGTATCTCACTAGTATAGAGCAAACCTTATGGTTGAAGTTCTCCTTCTATTTTCTCCTCCTTATCTCTTCATTTGATTGAGCTTTTATTGCTTCTCAATAAGTTATGCTAGTTCAAAGAGCTTTCTTTAGTTAAGCCTAATTAGCTTAACTAATTGTTTGAGACAAATAATAATAATGTATATTACATAAGGGTCTAATTAAATAGGTGGGAACCCTTGTGACTCCCATTTATTTCTTTTTATAATCATCAAACATGAAATATAAAACCTCAATCATTTGATTCAAATATCCTCCTTGTAACTCTTGTTCCCATATTTATGATCAAATATTTTAATATCAGCAAAATATAATATGATGATATCCAAAAATAGTATTATATCCATGCTATCCAAAAAACAGCCTAAACATATGTTTGTTGTCCAAAACATTGTCAAAGTAAAAAGGTTGTCCTCAAAATAGAAAATAGCATTAATCATCATTAAAAACCGTATTTATTGTGAGAGGCATTTGGCCTCCTTTCACTGTCGTCCTCTTTTGATCTTTCTATTACAGCCTTAGGCTGATTGGAACCTTGAGCATGGACTGCACTGATAACATGAGAACAATCATCTTTAAGATAAAGACGTGAAGACATGGATTCAGAGGACTCTTTGGATGACTTGGAGGGAGTGGCCATTCATTTTATTTTATCTTGCTCAGGCTTGGAAACGTTAGTTTTTAGCCTCTTAATAGCATGAGAAGACTGTATGGACGAGGCAACGTGATCAGCTGAGAAATTTGGATTTTTTGGCGATGGAGGAGGGGGTAACGACAAAGACGTAGTAGGCTAACCATGGTGATGAGAGGCAGGCTGTTGGACAATATCTTGCCAACCATCATTGGCAGGTAGCTTTGGCTGCATAGACACATGAGGGGGAACACATATACCAGAAAATTTTTGATCCCATGCCCGACTAGGTTAAATAATCCAACTTGAAAGAGTTAGTTTAATTCATGTGGATCAGCATCAAAATGTATTGAAAACCGAGGCCTTCTATGACCCCTCTACTAATTTCCTCTGCCTCTATTGCCTCTACCATTACTGCCTATGCTAAATAAGATCAGCATGAAGCAATATTCCAATGTGTCATGAAAAACTCTTAACAATCCATGCATCAATACTCCACCTAAATAAAATCAAAAGGTTGGATCTATTTTTCACCACAAAATCACATGCAATCCATCCATCAACATTTTAAAACTCAATAGTCAATCACCATTTGAACAGGGAGTGATAGGGCTATTTGGAAGATGAGGGATTTATAATGTGCGAAAAATGGTAGCATGGATGGGAAAAACCAATGAATATTGTTCAAGTAATGCAGGAGTAACAGAGACTGTATCCATATCCAACTTTCAAACACCAAACATCAGCTAGCTTTTCTCTTTTGTCATTAATCATTTTTCTTTCCAAAAATATTTCTAAATTCTTAATAGTCGAACAGGGAATGTTATAAATGTATGTGGGAAGATGAGGGGCATATAATGTGCGAAAAATGGTATAATGAAAGGGAACACAAATGATTATTGTTCTATTATATGCAATAGCATGTGTTAAAAATGCCATCATCGCCATCATTTTCCAAGATTTTCTTTGTTTAATAATTCAAATCTAAAACACATATGTTCAAAACCCTAGGAAAGTTCCAAGAATGTTAATTGTACAACCTTTATTTACTTTTCCTTTTCCTTTATTCAGCAGAGCTTTTAGGAAAGACTGTTAACAGAGACATTCAACACAATTAAAACCAGACTACATCAAGTGTGCGTGGGAGGCTGAGAACATGACCTAAGCCATTGACCTTTCACCCTACATTGTTGGTATCAAAATTTTAATACTTGATGCGTAAACAAACTGGGTTCAAAACCCATGTGCAATTGATGCTTATTTACTTTACGAACCAAGATTTAATGCAAATAACAAATCTTCCCACTGTCAGGTTAATCACTTATAACATACATCAAGACCAGAGTTTGAAACTCGTAATTACCATATATTAATAGAAGAACCGAGGTCTGAGCGAATGCAAAGGTGAAACCTTCACAAAGGGTTTGTACCAAAAAAAAACATTTAACCATCTCTTAACGTAGAATTTCCACAGACCTCTTATGGCAGTCGTAAGGAAAATATATTCCCCAAACAATTAAAAAATAATTTGAAGGAGCTACAAGTCTTCCAAAGATTGATTACTAGTGTTAAGCGAAAACAACTGTTCTTTTGTTTCACAGAGAAAATGAAACCCTTGAATTTTAATGACCGAAGATTAGTGAAACCCAAAAAACTTGCCATAAAGTTGTCAACATTTATAGCACAGAAGCAGTATTCATTCTAGACATAAAGCAATCACATAATCTGAACAGAAAGCAGTTCGAACACTATCATCAACTTGAAACACTTGAATGCCAATAGGGAGAACCTCCACTTTAAATTCCATTACACAGTTGATACCCACATGCATTCATTTAAACTTAGAAAAAGCACAGTCTGTAAGCAAATATAAGATCCAACATTATGATTTTATTATGAGCGAAGCTATAATTCATGGATGGAGTAGTAAGAGCTATCATACATGTATGGAGAATGCCAGGAAAACCACAAGCATGACTATTTTTTCCAAGGCCGAGAAAAACAGAGGTAGCACCAGCCAAAGCAATCAACCAAATGCGAACCAAGGGTGGCAACCTCGAGGCAGTGTTAGAGCGACATGCAGTAATTGCATGTCATATCTTACATTAATTCCTTCAACCATAGCCTAGTACGAGCACACCCAAAACCTTTAGTGCACAATCCACTATATTTGCCAAATAACAATTCAATACAAAGTCAAATTTTCCACCTTCCATAAACCCCTAAGTTTTATGTAAGTGCTTAACACTTAGCACAAAATACATATTATCTCCCACATTCTTTGCTAGGGAAGGATTGCCACCTTATAAACTTTAACAATGGTGGATGATAATAACAGGAAATCATAAGTGCAATATGCCATAACTATATATGGCCCATGCTTGGAGTTTGAATCTATAATCAAACTATATGTGCAGCAAGAATAAACCAAGATGATCATTAAAAAAACATATTTTCCTTTTCCTCTTTAAATTAAATCGCCAATAAACCTATCATTCACCCATTTCGCTTGGAAAGCGGTTTTGAATTTTTTTTTTAAACTGTAGAGTTATTTTTGCAAAATAGACATGAGTGCATAAAAAGACGAGGCCTCCTTCATCATTATTCACATAATGGGGTCCCACCTATTTACTTATTATTAAATATATATAATTAATAAGGCATTGCAACTAATTTGCATACAGGGATTCCATGTTGCACTTTTGGGCGTCAACAAACTCGCGACTCCACAGGGAAATTTGTTCCCAGCAAATTTAAAACTCAAAATGTTTGGTTTTGCAGATCAAGAGAAGTAGATAATCAAAAAAATGTTGAAAAAGAATAGTTATGCAACGGGGGGGGGAAATGTTGGTTTAAGGGAAATAATGAGATGGGACTTTGGGAATAACTTATGGAAAGTGATACATATGAGGGGGGTTGGTCCTGTATGCATAAAATTCGAACAATATGTAACAGATAATGCTTCTTAGACTTTCAAGGAGAATGCTTATGATATGTTCTTGAATCTCAGTATGGAGGGAAGAAAGGGATAGTAGAAACAAGGAAGAAGACAAAATCAATTATCCTACAACAGTATTGAAAGCAAAAATTTATTTCAGCGATGTCTGAAAGAAGGGCATCCTGAAAGTTGTGTGTATCTTATTTTTCATCGATCAACAATATTTACAGAATGACATTGTTGTGGTAAAATTGATCCAGACTTTATTTATGATTATTACGAGAAGTAAACAGCAGAAATTAAAACTCAACAAACCAAAGTAAAAAGAAAACAGTAAGACAAAAGACTATATACAACAGTCATTTTTATACAAGAGTTAACAATCAATATGGTTCCACATAATGTTTCAAGTGGGAACCATTAGGACTATAAGAAAACAATCGCTCTCCCAAATCCTTTAGAAGGTATGAGTTCGTGCCCAAGATAAAAGCGATTTTTAAAGGACCTAGCCATAAATTTTGGAACTTAGAATGTCTTCCTCTTTTAGCATGGGTTGAGTCCCATAGTAGGACTTTGTCATCAACCTTGAATTCTATAGATTTTGCTCATCTGTTAAAATACTTTTTCACAGTTTGTTGCCTTCTTTATATGTTCTCCAAGGCAAAAAAAATTGTTCTTCCAGGGCTAACAATGCATTTATCCTTTGGGGAACATTGGAAGAATTTAATTCTTCGATCTGTAATATCAGTCGTAAGGAGGAAAGTTCTAGCTCAGTAGGCATAATAGCCTCTTGACCATTTACGAGCTAAAAGGGAGTACAGCCTGTACTTGCTTTGGTGGTTGTGTGATCTACCCAGAGAGCATAAGTGAGAAGCGTGTGCCACTGGCAAGGTTTATCTTTTATGATTTTCTTTACGATCCTGACCAGATTCTTATTAGTGGACTCTGCTTGCCCATTTCCTTGAGGGTAATAAGAAGACAAAGTGAAATGTTTGACCCCTAACTTAGCCATAAATTGAGTTAATTTTGCATAAATGAAAGTTGGGCCATTGTCTGTAATGATCTCTAATGGAATGTCGAATCTGGAAAAAAAAAATGGATTCTAGGAAAGAAATTACCTGCTCATTTTGTGCATGTCTAAGAGGGACAACCTCAATCCACTTGGTAAAGTAATCGATGGATGTCAAAATAAATATATGTCCTGCGAAAGACAGGGGATTGATAGGACCAAAAAAGTCTAGGCCCCATTTAGAAAAAGGGAAATCCGAGAGGACAGGTTGTAAAGGCATGGCAGAAAGGCGTTCTTTCCTAGCGAATTTTTGGCACTTATCACAAGATCTTGCGAATTTTTGGCACTTATTACAAGATCTTGCGAATTTATAAGAATCATGGAATATCGTAGGCCAATAATAACCATTTCTTATGATTTTAAAAGCAATAGCCTTAGCAAAAAAATGGCCACCGATGTGAATGATAGAAGTTGATGATCCATGAATTTCATGTAACAATTTTTGTGCTTCCTCATCACTTACACATCGAAGTAACAAACCATAAGCAAACCTTCTAAACAAAAGGTCTCCTAAAATGATATACATGGAAGCTTCCAGGCAAAGTCTCCTTCTCTGGTGAGGATCTAGCTCATCTGGACACTTTTGATACTGCAAATAATACACCATATTTTTATACCAAGGATGTCTGAATATAGCAAGATTTTGATTCTCAATATAAAACAGAGCTGAAAGATAATTATCTTGATTATCAAGTTCTTCACTTGGTTCAGGATGCCAAGCTAAGTGAAGAGCTAGGTCTCATCCCTTGATTTTCTTTGAAGTCATGATCGTCAAATCATGCTCCTAAATTTTGGCAAGCCAATGTGCAAGTTTTCCTTGAAGATAAGTTTGTGAAAGCAGAAACTTTACAGCAGGTAAAGGGACTTTTACCTGTGTGTGTTTGCCCAAAATAAAATGGCAAAATTTTTCTATAGCCTTGACAAGAGCAAAAGCATGTTTCTCAATATAAAAGTATTTGATTTTGTCATCTGATAAACTATGGCTCATGTAAGCTATAAGGTTTTCATTGTTTTGGTCATCACCTTGTAAGAGGATAGCAGAAATTGTTTCCTCCGTGGCATTGGTATATATGATAAAATATTTCTCAAAATCCAGTTTCGCTAGAACCGGTGCAAAACAAATTGCTTTCTTAATCCTAAGGAAAGCATTCTCGACATCATTTTTCCAAGAAAAAGAACAATATTGCTTCAGAAGATTATGAATTGGTTTAACCATGACAGCGAAATCAGGAACAAACCTATGGACAAAATTAATAATGCCCAAGAAATCTTGAACTTCTTTCTTGGACGTGGGGGCAGGAAGGTTTAGATTCGCAGTAATCCTTTCGGGATCAATGCTTATTCATGAATCAGAAACAATATGACCAAGGAGGTTGCCCTCTGTGACACCAAAAATAGATTTGGAAGGATTTAAAGAAATGCCAAATTTTCTGCAACGCATGGGAACTTTTTTAAGATGACCAAAATGATCCAATCGGTTCTTAGAATAAACAGTCAAATCATCAAGATAAACTTGGATAATTTTACCGATTAGATCGTCAAAAGCTAAATGAATTTCTCTTTGAAAAGCGGCACCTGCATTAGACAAGCCAAAAGGCATGCATTCATAAGAAAATGTTCCCCAACGTATAGTAAACGTGGTTTTACACCTATCAATCCTTTTTACCTTGATTTGATTATACCCAGAAAAGCCATCAAGTAAGGACATCATTTGTGACCCTGTGACCTGTTGTAAAACCATTTCCATATTAGGAAGTGGAAAATGGTCTTTGACACTTTCTCTATTCAACGCGTGGAAATCAACACATAATCTGATCTGGACAATAGTTTTTTTAATAGGGACCAGATTTGAAACCCACTCAGAATACTTAACTGGAAATATTATATTAGTTTTTAACAATTTTTCCAATTCTTTTTTAATAGTAGCTTCGAGTGTAAGGTTAATAGGTCTTTGTTTTTGCCTAACCAGTTTTACCCCTTCCTTGATAGGAATGACATGTTGTATGAGAGAAGGATCAAAACCACGAAGATCCTCATATGACCATGCAAAAAAATCTTGAAATTCATCAGAAGATTAGGCACCTAATTTAATGATCTTTGGAGATTTGGGTGTCCCATTGTTCAAGGAAATGGTATCACCCACTTTCCTTTTTTACTCCTCTTCCTTATGTGTTTCTTTGTTGCCTACATCACTCAACAAAAATGAACTTTCGAGAGAATTCAAGCCTTTAGGAAATTTGTCATCTTCTTCATCACTCGGGAAAACCTGCCATGATTCTAAGTTATCAGGGATGTGAGGACGATATAGAGATTGGAACGTACAATCAAGTCTTTGAGGTAAAATTTGTCGGGTAGGAGATGTTGTAAACATAGCTAACCTATTAGCTATTGAATTAAGTTCCCTCTTAACATGAGTGATGTTGAATGATAACAGATTTGAAATGAGCATCCAAATAGCTTGGGTATAGCATTTAAGCAACTTATTTCTTTGTGAATAAATCTTACGTACAAGATTCACAACAAGTTTAGAATCACCAAAAACTGTAAGGTGGCCACAACCAAGGTTATATGCATTTTCAATGCTTAACAGTAAGGCTTCAAACTCGGTGACATTGTTTGTGCAAGAAAATTCTAACCTATAAAAAAAATTGTGGATTTTACCTATAGGAGAATATAGAATGATGTCGTCCCCATTACCTTTGTTTGAGCATGAGCCATCAAAATGCATGTGCCACATGCCATAGCCAAAATCAATTGGTTCAATCATAGTGTCACCCTCATCAACAAAGATAAAGTACACTCCCAAATCTTCTTCGAGATAATTTACATTAGATTGGGGAACACTCTCTATATATGGTGAAATTCTTGCTTCCCTAAGGACTATAATGTTCCTTCTGTTCCGAGGGACAGACAAATGTGTTCCATCAAGTGAAAGATATCCACCCGTTAAGGCTTGTTAGTCTCTTCCTAAAATAATTGAATAGTTACGCACTGGCATATCAATTACTTGGATGCTGAGGGTTGTTCTTATCTCAGGATGTGCACACAGAACTAAGGTTATGTCTTTGATTTCTCCTATAGTTGATTGTTGCAAACTGTTGTAAGAAAGCATGCTTCTATAATTTTCATTAGTGCATGATAAGCCAAGCTCTTCCATGATAATTTTTGACATTATACTTAGACCAGACCCGCCATTAATTAGGCCATAATGAGCTATTTTGTCCATGATTTTTACAGAGATATAAAAAGGGGGATTTTTTACAAGGTTCCTAAAATTATTTACACCTATCTTATTTACATTTGAATCCTATCCCTTTGACTCTTCAAATAGATTAGCTATGGTACAAATTTTACCTTTCATAAAGTTTTTAAAATGTTTTTTTTGTTCTGGGACGACAACCGTGTCCAAAAGAGTAGCATCAACTTTGATATTAGTCAATTGATTAAGGATATTATATTTAGAAGATGGAAGAGGAGAAATCATTCCTTGATTATCCGAAGTTCTGATAGCTTGTGTATCAATACTTTGAGAAGATGAGCTTGGGATAGAAGAAGTACTAGGAAGGTCATAGTTGCCCTTGGCAGTATAAGATTTATTCTTGGTATTGATTACCATAACATCTTCTGGTTCAACCCAATCTAAAACAGTGATTGTGGTATCGGGCCTTTTGCCAAAGATCTTATCTCTGGCATTTTTCTTAACTTCGCAAGTACTTTCTTCATGATTTTCTTCATAGGAGTTCCACCAACTGCAAGACACAATGGCCTTTGGCTGAAAAGTATTTTCATTAGTATTCCTAAAAGGTGCTATGGAAGAAGAAGATGCCCCATGGGCAAAGGAAGAGGCATTTCCTTTTCGCTCATAGGCTATCATCCTATTATTCATATCTTACACGATTTGTAGGAGGGAAGACATATTTGTTTGCTTAACCAAGTCTCTCTTAGGGAGACCCATTCTTTCAAGTTGATCCTCATATTTTAGGCAAGTATGAAGAGCGGAACCAAGATTGTTAATAGCCTTCTATTCAAGTCTATGACGATAAGGAGAAGGTAATGCATTATAATAATGCATGAAAGCAACCTGATTTTGAGGGCGGATTAGTTCAGGGATTTGATTATATAATTTGGTGAAGCAAAGGTTAAAAGACTTAATGGTTTCACCATCTTTATAGAAAATATTGTTGCATTCCCTTAACTGCTCAGCTGGACTCTTGCACTGTCCATAAGTGGACTTGAACCAATAAACCAATTCTTCCCATGTGGAAAGAATTTTGGGAGGGAGATCAAAAAAATCTACTGCAGCTTTCCCTTCAAGGGAGTTGAAAAACAAACGCATGTAAGTGTCGTTATCATTGGCCCCTATATTATGATAAGGATTAGAAAATGCTACCAGGTGTTTGTTTGTAGTAACAATATTATTTTCTAAAAGCCTAGGTAAATGCTCCTTGAACTTTGGTAATGGGTGAGTAGGTGGTGTCAAATTCAAGGGAGAAGATACATGCCCTAGGGTGGTCGTAGCATCTTCCCCAAATTAGAAAAGCCCATATTTCTTTATAACGTTAACAAGATTGGTAGTGGACTGAATAGGGACTTGATGATTGTATATACTACCAATTACTGATGAAGTAGAAGGT
>JASDQU011176928.1:43482-54007 GCA_032191745.1 Picea mariana
GATCTAGCTGAGTGTTGTTATTTTATTCAGTTGCAGTTGCTTATTTATATTCCGGCTAAGATCCTTTGTATGTTGATCTAGTCGAGTATTGTCAGTTATTCAGCCGCATTCGGCCTTTTTTGTAATCCACAGAGATATCATAATACAAACTTGCAGTCCTTTGTCTCATTTATCATTTGTATGATCATTTATATGTTGTAAACCTTTGATCCCACACACACATTAGCAGCGTTTCCTAGACTAGCCAAGTCAGGAACATTACAGTTTAGTATTTGCTTGCTTGTTTATTTTTCTTTGATAGGGTAGTTTCTTGTCCATTTCCTTGCTTTGATAGGGTAGTTGCTTATTGAGTTCGAGTAGGTTAATTAAAAGTAGTTTGTTGTTATTGCTTATTAGGTTACTTTTGCTTATTGTTATGATGGAACTAGTTTTCTTTAAGTAGGGTTTTCGTTTGCTTTCTTAGAACTATCCATCGATCCTTTGTTCAAAGGTTACTTAGGATACATAGTTTGAGTTTCTTAGTAGGGTTTGATCATTAGTAGTCTTTGCTTGAATAGATTAGCCCTTAGATAGGCACTTCCTTAGTTAGACTATACTACCTCCCTTCCTTCTACCTTGGCATATATATTGCTACAACTCTAAGTTTACTTACCCCAGGTTCACAATTTAATTGAGGGGTTTTAGTGTGTTTTTAGTGCATATAGAACACCCACCAGGCCTAACCGATGTTTTTTGGCCATTCGGGGGCCAGGGGTGGCCATGGTATATCTTATCCTACCAACAATTGTACTTCTCAGTTAGATATTTCCAACGAGATATTGTGCGCCCCAAATGGAGATTGTATGCAAAAGTTGCACCCTTGAGAAGTTGGCGTATTAACTAACCACCTTCGGGACCACAAACCTTTTGGTGCTTCACCTCCCTGCAGGGTTAGGGTTTTGGACCATTATAGTTCTTGATTTATTTTAAAAGCTCATTCTTTCAACCTCTTGTGGTGTCTCTTTGCGAATGAGGTAGCCGACATCTCTTTCTCTTTAGAGATAAGCTACCACCATTCTAGCCAGTTTATGCTCTACAATATTCTACTATTTTACTCATCAATAGAAGTTGGGTTTCACTGTATTGTTGTACTCTCTCCTATATTATGTGTGTGTTTCATTTCATTCCCAATATAATTCAGATCAAATTGTCTAGGTATGTGCTAGCTCTATCCAAAATCTTATTAAACCTAATAACACACTTATCATAAGCACCCCAACAACAAAATATACAAGGCTCGAGTATCAATAATTAGTGAGGTGCTCCAACATAAGAAATGATAGTCCAACAACAAACATAATATGTTACTCCAACATATAAAGATATCTATATAGACTAGATCGCTTAGGCTCTACTTGATGTATATGCTTCCACCATTGAAACACATATGGCTCTATCCCAATTCAATCCAGTAGTCTTTATCACAACAAGTAGTGTTTGGATAAGTAATGAACTCAACTCAATGGTCCTTCAGATGCAACTAYCAAATRTATGTAATTRGACTTCAATTATAGCTTTARTACATGCAATKCTCATCTCTATATGTATGCATTCTCCCTAATTCCAATTCAAACTTCGTTATCATTAAACTYCATTCATTAATGTACACATGAGATGGTCATTATTCAATGCATCCATACCATTATTTGAACWTYAATAAGAGAGGGAAAAAAACCATGCTTGTAATCTTCAACCARGCCATRTTTAAAATCCAAGTTATATGATGTTGTGTAAGTTGGAGTCTATGCATGAGATASAAATTAAAACAATGGTTTGACAATTCAAACATTGGGATGGTGGCATGAATTGCTACTCCTCCACTTAAGACCATTTAACAAGTCACCAAATATTCACACACATGCYACGGAAGAGCGAACTCATGGAGAAAGAGACATGTTATAGCACTTGATATATGGCTCATACAACCTAGCGTATGGACCCCAAACATTTAGAAATGCATGTACAACCCGTGGAAAGTTCTGTAGGGAATTTGGAATGACCTATGTGTGGTAAGGAAAATTTGAAGGATCCATACTTATTTTAAAGTTTAGAAAACCTGGCTAATCTTACTAATTCTTAAAATTCCAACCATAAAATGTTTGGTCATATTTTGTAAACACATTCAATTTTATATAGTTTTTAGAAAAATTTGGCAATTTTTAGAGTAAAATACTATTATCCTATAGAATTTGGGTGAATCGTTTTAGAAAAAAATGGAAATTGGCAAATATTTTTTGGGAAAAAAACATACAAAATTATCCCATGTGCGAAATGTAACCCCTAAAATTTCCCCTGATGTGCAACCATGGGCCAGGAAAGAACTTGTTGTGTCTTCCCTCAACAATTATTAAGCTTGACAAATAGAATTAGAAACCCTCTAGAATCGTGTAGTAGACAATTAGTAGCAACCATATATCTCTAACCTCATATATAAATGAATGGTGGAGAATAGAGAGTTATTGGTACTCTTTAAATACTAAGGAGAATGAAACCATGAAGTAAAACATAGGGTTGCAATATATATTGAATCCTCAAACCATTAAAATATAGAGTTGTTTCCATTTAAACTTGAATAAAAAACTAACATAACATTTAAACAACTCAAATAGAGTAAATTCATCACACATGGACACATTATTTACCCTAAAAACCCAAATGGGAAAACCAACACTCAATGGTTTCTCAATTCTCTATTTTGGCAATCACTAGTACAATAGAGTGATAACTAATAGAGATCCATAAGTTGTAGTATAACCCCTAAAGATCCATAAGCTTAATTATACCATGGGCGAATTGTAACCCCTAAAATTTTCTCTAATGTGCAACCATGGGCCAGGAAAGAACTTGTTGTGTCTTCCCTCAACAATTATTAAGCTTGACAAATAGAATTAGAAACCCTCTAGAATTTCCATTAAAATAACCCTCTAGAAACCCTCTAGAAATCCTCAAACCATTAAAATAACCAAACAACCATTAAAATATAGAGTTGCTTCCATTTAAACTTTTTTTTTTTGGTAAATAAAAAGAGAGAATGTATTAACTTATGCCCAAAAAGTGACATGTATTAGAAGATAACAACCATAAAAACCTTAACAACCAAACTTGCCACATGTTCTGCCACAGGTGTGGAAACCATAACTAGTGGCATAGTGCATGTTAAAAACACCTGTCTGAGGACTTTGAATGACCTGCCACCTGTTCTGCCATGAAAAATGGAAACCAGAACAAGTGATCTGAACTAGAGGTTTTTGATTAAAGAAAAAAACAAAACCACTAACACCAGAGGTTCTTGATAACAGGAAAGCAAAACAACTAACACCGGAAAATTGACAGTAGGAGAATTAAACATGAGGTGAACCTGGGCGTCCGTCCTGACTGATGATGAAGGCATAAGTTTGACTGCAAGTAGGGCAATGACTCTTTGCGGGTTCGCCTGAAAGCGAATTGAATAGGAAATCCATGCGGTTGCTCAAGAGGTTTTGATGGTACCTTTATTCTGCGAGGTCCCTTCTCATCTTGAATATGAGGTCGAGATGCTCTGTCGTGAGCCTGCACATAGGGGGTGAGGCATGTCTATTCGAGATCTTCTGCATTGGCGCCTCAAGATCTTCTTGTTCATGCCAGAATTCGCCCCATTGAATTTCAGGATCTACTGCTATGGGGTCGGCTAAGTCCAACAGTCGCGGATGAAGCTCTTCTTCTACCAGACAACCCATTGTGATCATCTCCTTTGTACTTGTCTATGTAGTCCCATCACTACCAGCGTCCTGCGTCACCCTTTCATCACCAGCAAGCTGCAAATGCTGAGGAATCTCCACCCAGTGCAGAGGAATTTCCTCCTCCACGATGCAACTTCCATAATTTGGCTCTGGGATTAGCAACTGAGGTGTTGCCTGGGTTTCCATGGCCGAATTATGATAAAAAAAAGGACAGATTATCTCGCAGGGAGGGATGGAGAGCCATAGGACTAGTGTGGCGGTGTCGACCTGCTTGGCTATAGTAGGTCGGCCCATGTTTGGGCTTGCCTCTTTCGTGGGGAATGTCAAAACCAAGCATGATGGAGGAACTGAAGATGTTCAAGTGAGGAGGAAGGATAAAAGCAGAAGCCTGGGAGAGCCAAATCAAATTATCCAAGAGAGAATGATAGATTGAGGGGGGAAGACAAAGGTAAAACTAGCTAGGAAAGACAGAGGTAAAGCCAGAGGTAGAACCCTACATGATAACTAGCGAGGTGATGGTCGCAAAGGCCATGAATGCTGAAGTGCAATGGATGGATGCCATCGTACCGGTTCCCATAAGCTGGAAGTGAACTGCCATTAGAGTTGTTGGGTTGTCCCAACACTCTCCTCTCTGCTCTACATAAATGCAGGGCATGTCAAATGAATTGGGGAGGGTGCCGGTGGTGAGGGGCTTTAACTGCCTCTGCTACTGGCGCACGATGTGGCATGCGAGCTCCAAGTGGCACCCTATCCCCGGGACTTCCATTTAAACTTGAATACAAAACTAACATAAAATTTAAACAACTCAAATAGAGTAAATTCATCACACATGGACACATTATTTACCCTAGAAACCCAAATGGGAAAACCAACACTCAATGGTTGCTTAGTTCTCTATTTTGGCGATCTCTGGTACAATAAAGTGATAACTAATAGAGAGCCATAAGTTGTATTGTAACACCTAAAGATCCATAACTAGTAGAGATTGATAAGCTTAATTATCCTATGGGCGAAATGTAACCCCTAAAATTTTCCTTGATGTACAACCATGGGCCACGAAAGAACTTGTTGTGTCTTCCCTCGACAATTATTAAGCTTGACAAATAGAATTAGAAACCCTCTAGAATTGTGTAGTAGACAATTAGTAGCAACCATATATCTCTAACCTCATACATAAATGAATGGTGGATAATAGAGAGTTGTTGGTACTCTTTAAATGTTAAGGAGAATGAAACCGTGAAGTAAAACATAAGGTTACAATATATAATGAATCCTCAAACCATTAAAATAACCAAACGACCATGAAAATATAGAGTTGCTTCCATTTAAACTTGAATACAAAACTAACATAACATTTAAACAACTCAAATAGAGTAAATTCATCACACATGGACACATTGTTTACCCTAGAAACCCAAATGGGAAAACCAACACTCAATGGTTGCTCAGTTCTCTATTTTGGCAATCTTTGGTACAATACAACTTATGAACTAATAGAGTGATACTTGTTCACGGGAGTAGACCCTCCTCATGGAACAAAGTATCGAAGAAAAACTCAATAACTGGTTATTCAACTCAGATCATGCACATAAAAGATTGTTGGGAAATGCAATCCAATTCTGGTATTAATCAAAACTTGAATACAAAAGCATAAGTTCAAAAATGCACACAAATCAGTTATCTTGCTTTGCAAGAGAGGCCCCTTTTTATACAAATATCAGGTGCCAATAATAAAGCGTGATTAGGCTATGAATCTATGGTCCAAGCCATCCTAATCATTGCGCCCAAAATACACAATAGTTTTTTCTCTGCCATAGGTGTGTGGTTACACGGTTTGGGGTTGCCCTAATCATCATCCCAAAATACATAACGATTTGTCTTGACTCTTTTCTACCTAAAAAAAAGTGCACTGTTAGATTCCAATCCTTGCATAAACTAACTAGGTAGGTCATCCTCAGAATCTCAATGGGTGGAGTGGAAGATATCGCCAAACGATTGGAGGTCTCTTGTAGTAGCTCACCATCTGCAACTTTCACAACAGATGTTTGTTCTGCAACTGATGTTCAACTTGCAACTTTTGTAGCCAATCCTTGCGATAGAAATCTGCAATCACTCACAATAATAGTCAAAGGATGTAGAATTATTCTACTTAAACATTCAAATGCTAAAAAAGTATGTCAAAACTCAACCTGTTCCATCAAAAGGTTTGATTCTGGGGTCAAAAGGTAAGTAAAATGAGGCAAAGATTGAAGAAAAGGAGTGTCAAAACATGGCATATTTATGGCCCAACATCACCCCCCAGCTGAATAGTTTGCATTTCCCCAATGCCCGTGCAACAATAAGTCATTCTTGGTTTTCTTCTGAGTTTGACAAGTCACGGGGAGAAGATTAAGAGTAGAAGTTACTCCAATTACAAGTTGAATGCCTTGTTTCTTTTGGTGCATAAAAACCAGATTGAGAATGCATGGTGCTCCAAAATTCTTCTTTTGATTCTGATGGGTGCAACATGATGGGAAAATGAAACCTTAGCTTGATCCACTTGGTGCCATGAGACTCAAGCTAATTAAGATACTTCTACACCCGATCTAGAGCAGTGTTGAAATGAGGGTAGAAGAGGGGCTCCTTATGCTTTTGTTATGTAGTTAAGACCTCCTTTCTTCTTTTAAAATAGAGTACTACTTCTAGCCTATTTCAAGATATCCAATTCTCACAAAAGGCAATAGCTGAACTTTAAGCATCCTTAAAAGAGGAAACAAATGTAGGATTGTAGAGCATCTATTCCTTGATTGTATGCAACTCTCTAGATGCAGGTTCTCCACACACCCATAGATGCTCATTCCTTTCTTCACACTCC
This sequence comes from Picea mariana, assembly GCA_032191745.1. Taxonomy (NCBI): domain Eukaryota; kingdom Viridiplantae; phylum Streptophyta; class Pinopsida; order Pinales; family Pinaceae; genus Picea; species Picea mariana. Next base: position 50,095 of record JASDQU011176928.1, read on the forward strand.
ACAAGGGATAATGCCTCACTCCATTTCAATTGATTCCCCAGAAAGGAAGTAAATGCTCGAAGTTGAATATCACCTACATGTGGATTAGGATCCCAATCATGCAACTAAATGAGTACTAAGTTGTCCTGGTATAATTTACAGAGTAGGTTTTTATCATCCTCCTCACTATTGAAATATAATTGCAAAAATTGATCGGTAGTAGCAATGTAACTAGGATTGTCTATTGCCAGAGCCCTAAGTTGGAGAAAAGATTTGTGCTCCTTGAGATATATAGAATAAACAGGGGAAGGAAGTCTACATGATATCATAACATAAGCCAAATGACACATATACTTCTTGTCATGTCATAGTTGCTAGATATTGTGATTCAACTTACAAATTTCCAAACGAGCCTCTTGCAACTCGTTCTTCTCCAATTGTTGTTGCAAATGGGCTTCCTCATGTCCTTTCATATCATCATTCACTTGTTTTTCCAAGCAAACGAACTTACAGTTCCATTCTGCAATCTTCTTATCATTATCAAGTGATTCCTTCAATGCCCTTGGTGAAACAATTTCCTCATCAGGTGCCAATTCTTTATTATCCTCCTCATCGACAACATATCCTATGACAGTTTTTGCTCTTGGTGAAACATCTTTACCAATGTCTGGAAAAAGAGATTATCCTTTTGTATGTGGCTCATATATAGTCTCATTGGATTGGTCACCATCGTGCAAAGCAAATGGTGACTAGTCATTCTGGTCATCGATAACATGTACAAGGGAATCCAATCTCTGCTTGGATTCATATATATGCAATTTCTCCTAAATCAAAGACAACTTTTCACACAATTTATGATTAACCCTATTTAATCTCTTGTTATGCTTCTTCAAGTTCTTGTAGGCTTGTCAATAATCAACAATGTACAAAAGTCGATTCTTATTAAACATAATTATTTGTGGATGTCGAGACATTTTGTGGTTCTTGTGTTATTCGACTACTGGAACATCATTATCGGGGGTTTATTTAACTCCTTCTTCATTGTGATCTTCAAGAGGGGTGGAAACTTCTTCCTTCCTAGGGTTTTCATCCCAGGGAGGATGAGTTCGGTGCTTCTTCAGGAAGGGAGGCATGTCACTCCTCTGTGCATACCTAATATTTTTATGGCTTGTGCATTGCTCGATCGTTGGAAAATTATTCTCAGGTGTCAACTCAAACCCTTCTCTTTTATTGTCCTCATAAGCTTTTTCTTTTCTAGAGTTTTCGTCCTGGGGAGGATGAATTTGGTGCTTCTGAGAAAGGAGGACACACCACTCCATTGAAGTCTCACGGAGCAACAAACACCTATAGCCTCCAAAATTCGTGAGTTGAATCTGGTTCTCATGAGGCTTCTATGATTTTGACATCTTCAACACCCTATTTGGCCGTAGTGTCTTTTGGCATGTCTATGGAGGTGTCATGCACCTCTTAGGCATATTATCCTTCTTGAAAACCCTAAGTGTTTTCTAGGAATTCCCGAGTATCTTTTTTAGTAGTGAAAACTTCAGAAAAATGTTGAGTGCCTTGTACCAGAGGACTTTGTTCCACAAAAGAAATCCAATCCCATTGCATTAATAACAAAGCATCTTCAACTAATAATCTTATCATCCCATGGTGGGTTAAGTTAGTCTCAAGTTTTTTGCTCTGCCCAACCTTCATGCTCATCAACTCAATTGAACGCATGAGAAAGTATGGGAGATTGACATACCTCTAATGTCTTAAATGTATTAACAATTTGAAATGATATCCATACAACAACTTGTACCTTCCTTCACAAATGATATACCTTTGAATGCAAAGGGTGACTTCTGGCCATGGCACCAGAAGAGAAATTCTTTGTATACCTTTTTCGTTGCCTTTGAGCTTCTAACTTTCTACTACAAATTCCTATTGAAGAGTGACTCCAGAAGAAATTTTTTGTTCCAACCATATTTCCCCCTTTGTGGATAACCCCATCACTCTGGAAATATCCTCTTCTATGACTTGAATGGTAACCCTCGTATTGTAGCAACTAAGAGTTTGAGTGAGGAGGAAAGTTCTAATGTTATATCTTTATTGAACCCATGCAACTGGATAAAATATCACATCCAACTTGCTTCCATGAAAAATTTTGCTACTTTGGGGTTTCTGTGAACAATTGAGGTATCTATTGGTTCACTACATATGGGTGGTCCTCCTATAGCTAAATGTAGAAAAAGGAAAATGCCGAGGTTAATGAACTACAAAAGGATGACCGGAGATAAACATGCCAAAATCAAACAGTTCGGGATATGATATTTGTTGGTCGATAAAATAGGGTGAGGCTAATGGCGCAAGGGAGAGGTTATGTCAAGAATTGTTACACCATCATTACTACAATTGCACCTGCAAAAGAATTCATTAGGTCATCCAGATAAGGGAATTACAATGGTTGAGAGATGTTATTCAATTATGCGTGCGATTGGATAATGGGAGATTATCTTGTTGTGATGAAAATTGGCCCATGTATTTGGTTGATTTTTTTATAAGATGTGTGATCACGCCGCCATAATTGGTAAGGAAAACCAAATTAAGCAACTGTTATTAAACGAGAAAAAGGCCAAATATGGAAATATACCCCACCCCTGATGAAGTTTTTGACCATCTCCAACAAAATCAAAGTAGGGAGAGTGACATAATTATTACATGGTTACACTCGATCATTCAAATGAATAAATAAAAGAACTTATACCTAACCATTACTTGTAGGAGTTATTGAGTGATTTTTTTTTATAGAAATTCAATGTTGTCTCGATAGAGCAAGGATTCTTTAAAGTGTATAGATGGTAGCCCTGAGCAAGAAGGGGGTGAATTGATAAAATGAAGGAGTTGGTATTGGGGGAAAAAATTTGAAGATGCACGTGGTGTTGATGTTGATGTCAAGATGCTCATGATGAAGATGGAAGTTGCTGGGGATGTTGGGGATGATTGAAAATGATGATGCTAAGGATGTAAGTGTTGAAGATGAAAATGATGAAAATGAAGATGTTGAAGATGAAAGTCTTGAAGATCAAGAGGTTGAAGATGAAAGTCCTGAAGTTGAATATGCTAAAGATGAAAGTCTCGAAGATGAAGATGTTGAAGATGAAAGTCCTAAAGATGAAGAAGCGGAAGATGAAAATCCCGAACATGAAGATGAAAGTCCTGAAGATGAAGATATCGAAGATGAAATTCCTAAAGATGAAGATATTGAAGATGAAAGTCGTGAAGATGAAGATACTGAAGATGGAAAGTCTTGAAGATGAAGATACTGAAAGATGAAAGTCACGAAGATGAAGATGTTGAAGGTGAAAGTCCTAAAGTTGAAGATATTAAAGGTGAAAGTCTTAAATATGAAGATGTCGAAGATGAAAGTCCCAAAGATGAAGAAGACATTGTGCAACTGTAGTGGTTGTGTTTTGTGGCTAATGTATTTTGTATCTATGAATGAACTGCAACGGTTGGAAATGATTTGTTGGAGCTCCTGGGAATAATCTTATAAAGATGAAAACATACCAAAAATATAAAATAAGGCCCTCATTAGACCTTAGACATTAACATAACGGTTTGAAGGATTCTTCCTTAGCTACAAAACCTGCAATGACAATGTTATCTGCAGTAATCAATATTTATGAGCAGTAGAGAGAGAACCAAATGAAGCAGAGGAATCAAATATAATTTATTCCAAAAAGAAGTGCAGTTGAGTTGGACAGGGCTGAAGACTGTTAAGCCCTAATATTGGCTCATTACCCCTTAATTGGGGCATATTAGATTAGTAATGCTATTTTATTTATGTCGACTTTAGGCCATTAGTTGTAATTTAGATTAGTAATGTTATTTTATTTATGTCAGCTTTAGGCCATTAGTTGTAATTATACCTCCTAGTCTCCTATATATA
>JASDQU011176930.1:9761-26528 GCA_032191745.1 Picea mariana
ACCAGGTTAAGCTAGAAGAAGAGGTATGTGTTAAATTTTATCAGTTCGACGGTCGTAACTTGTTATATATCAACATTTCATCTTTTACACAGTGTTTAATTATGTTCTAGCTACAGAAAAAAAAAATGCCTCCAAGAAAGCCAACGACCAGATTCTTGTAGAGGGCACTGAATTTAAAGGAGGAAGAAATTGGTGAGGGTTCTTCTCCCGTCACTACGAGGCAGTTGGAATACGCTCCCAAGGCAGAGCCAATCATTAAAACCTTGACGAAGAAGGTGTTCATTCAACCTCCTGTGTTTGGAAATACAGAAGTAACCACTGGATAAAAAATAATCCTCCCATAGTGGGGAGATATATTTAACATAATCAACCAGGAAGATTATGTGGAGTGTATCCCACACAACAATCCAGATGTAAGGGCGCTTGATGACCAGGTTTTCCCGAATATCCGATGGTCATTCTTGCATCTGGTAGCATGTCAAACTCCAGTCTTTCCTTGCATTGAGATTTTGAGTTGGCTAATTTATCATACAGAAGTGCAAAAGTGCCTCATTAATTATGAGAACGGTGGATGTGTCAGAGTTTTTCTCCCAACAGAGGTTTAGAAGTACTACAAAATCAGGGACCCAAAGGAGTAGTTGAGCATAGACCTCATGGTCATATTCTATGAATTACATGACACCAGCTGATTAATGGCTTCCTGGTGGAAGGAAGACAAGAAATTTATGAACTGAAGAAACAGATGGTACGGGACAGTGAACCTGAAGGAGCCATATATCTACTTGATGGCTCTAATATGCCAAATATATAGAGAAAAGGACTGCTCCAAGTTCTCAGAAGCATGGATTCTCTTGGCATACACTGTGGCAATCTCCGGGAGTAGTTACAACTGGCAAGCAATTATCTCCAAGCAATTGAGCATTAGTGTACAATAGGCTCAGACGTCGAAAGAAGGAGAAACACCTTCTTTTCACATGGCCTCGTATTTGCTCGATGTAATCTTCAAGAGGAATGTATTCACCAGTATGTATTTGAGTTGGCATGTTACATAACTGCATGTTCATGTCTACTTCAACATCTTATGGGAGAACAGGTACAAAACATCTTATGCCCTGATTTGTGATGAATTCATTGCTTGGGTTTATTTCATTATATTTAAAAAGGAATGCCCAAGGTTGCCTGTAGTAGCCAAGAAAATGATCTCAAAGGTAGGTCACTGGTATCTAGATGAACACACAGCCTATATCAGGGTTTTATGGGCCATTGGAGCACCGCATTTACTCCTTACTCACATCCCAGACCAACTCATTGTAGGAGAAATCTGTTATCAGACTATCTTGTAGGGCTATAACTCCACTCTAGTTAAGGAGAAGAAACGAGCATTTATACCCTACAATTTCCATGTGGGGTTTTACATAGTGAGGGACACTTCTCAATCTAAAGAAGAGGGTTTGAGTTAGATGGAATAAAGGTTCCCGACAGGTCAGTTTTTCAAACATGACCCTAAAGGCCTAGTCCTCCAACATGCTTCACAAGTATCATCGTGTTTTCCATATGCACATGAAAAGTTTGAGGATGAGATTTTTACAGAATAAGCTCAGGACTAGGAGGAGGTACTATAGAGGAAATCCAACCCAAACATGATCAGGTTCAAAGCTATGATCATGGATGAGCAGGTCAATACAATACAATAGTTGGCTCAAGAAGCTCTCAGGGTTAGAGAAGAAATCAGAGCAGCAGAAACCAAAGAGGCACAAAGGAGAGGGTTGTTGTTATAAGAAGGAGCCCATAGATTCATCGACCAGTTAGAGAATGATCCTCAAATCATAGAAATGACAAGGATCCCCTCGAATGACTCAATCACAATCAGAGAGAAGCCAAGTGGCTTAGAGTTAAAACAACTAGAGGAAATCACTGGTCTAGAAAACCCTAGAGTTCCATCACCACATATTAGATCATCAATGACCATTCCAACCCAACATGAGGTTTCAAGAATACCAAGTGAAACAGGTGTGCCACATCCCCTGTTTGATCTAATAACTAGCTATGATGATGAAGAGAGTTTGGAGGTCTCCCTGGTAACTCCTATACTGATTACAGAGGAGAAAGAACCTGATAAAACATCTACCCCAAGTCTCGATGCTTCAATTCAAAACCTTCTACAGAGCGACCATGAGTTCAAAAGTTTCTTAGAAACTGAGTTTCTCGACCTATAGGAGACCCCAAAAGATAGATCAAGGGATGAGCTAGGATCGCGTGGAAAAAAAAGAGGAAGTTCAACAGCAAGAGATCAACACCTCAACAACCGATTACTAGGTAAGTACTGAACCTATCACTGATTCTTCAATTTTAGTTGATACATGACCAGCCGATGAATACCAGACGAAATTCGAGCCATTGGAGCATATGAAAGAAGTACACGAACCAATCCTAGAACAAATACACACAGCAAGGAGCATGGGAAACACTCTAACTTGGGGAGAACAACAAATCCTTGAGCCCATTGATGAGGTTGTCGATATACAAGGGGTCTCTTATGAAAGGAAGAGGAAAGATATCATGAAGAGGACCACCAAGAAGAGAATACTCACGCTAGATAGCTTGATTCTCATCACCATTGAGGAGAAGTTTCTCAGTACAGAACATGAAAAGACGTCTGAGCTCATCGGTGTAGGGATGACTATCACAGATTCCACGTTGGATCAAGCAAGGTGAGATGAAAAGGAAATGATTGCGGCACTAAAGGAGAAAGATCATCTGTGCCATTTGGAAAAATACTATCAAGACTCAACGTAGGACACGATGTTTCTGAAGAGTGAGTTCCAGGATGCTTATGCAAAGTTCACAAGAGAAATACATCTTTTCACTACAGGTATAGTCGATTTCCAAGAAGATAGCTTATGGCATTGGGAACTTGCAAGGATGTGGATAGGTGGTATGAAAAAGAATATCAAGTGGTAGAAAGAATTGATTACATCAGCGCAGTGCAGAAGGGAAGAGATGTAGAGGAGCATGGTATTCGAGTGCTAAAGGATAGCAACATCTCTCAGATCAGTAAAGTAGCCGAATAATAGGTAAATATGGCCCAGGAACCTCAACGGAAGATAAAGAAGAAGTGGTCCAAGTGTGAAAAGGGATGGGAAAAAGTTAATCGAGAGATGAAAGGCATTTGCCTCCCAGAATTCGGCTCACTTGAAAAATTTGTTGACTTGCATGACATAGTAAAGTGACATGTAGAACAAGACTCAGCATGGGAAGTGGAGATTGCACAAGTGGAAAGCATGGAACCAGGTCAAATACAATAGTTTATGGAACATACAATCAAGGATCGTGTAGTTTTGCAACGATTGAGTGCCAAGATAATCAAATACAGAGAATGAGCAGTAGAAGTGAAAGAAATCCTTCCAGCCCCGATGGATGAACACAGATTCCCATATGCTAACACATGCGAGAATCTCTTTTTCAAGTGATCAAAATATGAGAAGACTTATCCACTCTAGTAGAACCACGAGATGATTTCCAAAGAACAAAGAGATCAAGAGCCACGTAGAAATATTTTGTTTTACTTAACTTAAATTTGTAGCAACTATTTTTAGTTAGTGAAAGGGATCGACCTCTTATAAAGGGTCGATGGTTTTTTGGAAAGACCCTCTTTTTGAGAATTGTAAAGAACTGTTTCTGAACAACCTTAATTGAGAAGTTTTGTTTAGAACCAGAGACAAAATTCTATTTTTTCATCAAAGGCGTTATATGATTGGATTGAGGAGGAATGACTTCCAACTTTAATTTCAGTAATTGATGCTGTAACGAGTAAGAGTTTCTGAATCTATTGATAAGTTATTTGTTTCAATATTTTTTCCAGTTCTTTTGTTCTTAATGATGAAAAGAAAATCGTTGTGTCAATGTGTGATTGTTGTTAGATCTAAGGAAACTATTTTTCTTGCAATCATCTTATTACATGCGTATTTTGCTTACGATAAGTGTATCCCAGTCAATGTTGAAATACCAACAAATTAATGTATTATTAATAGACTTGTAATAGGTGTGAATATCTTTGTCTTCATGCTTGAGAATGAGGGTTATCCCAAGCTCAACCCTCTTCAGTAGTTAAGAATCCCTTCTATCAGTTGGTTTATACCAGCACCTCCCACTTTATCATATGTCTCATCTAATAAAAGAAAATACAAAAAATAGAACGTTTAATCTAAAGGAGGAACTTTCATAGAAAGACATCATGTCAATCACCAAGTAAATCCCATCGATAAATTAGCTAGATCGAAATATCTGGAGAACCATTCCACCATCAAACACTGTAGAGTCTAATTGGGCCTCTAAGGCAAGTTTGGTTCCTGCTTTTGAGTTAAATGGATCTCAGACCTCTCAACAAAATTGGCATTAGAAGTAGGGCATGAATGAATGAATGGCTAACAATATTTCTGATATAATATTTCACATATCCTACAGATTCAAAACATCCCACATGAATGGGTAATCATTCTCAAGACACCCCACATACAGAGAGTACTCCTAAAATGAGTAACTCACCCCAGCACGAGGAAGAACACCTATTCCCTTAAATACCTTACACTCTTCCCCATGAGGAGTTGAACCAATTCAGAAGAATCATAAGAGCTTACACTCAACAAATTGGATCGCTACCCTTAGCCCTATTACTTCCTCATAGAAAACAAGTAGGAAGACTAATGGTCAATACCCCTGACTAGGTTTTTGTTCACGCAGTAGATTATCTCATAGATTTTTCCCTACTAAGATCGAACAACCCCTCAATTTGATCCCTAAAACACCAGTTGGTAACTACTCTGAGCCAAACGATTTCAAATCTGATGAAGAAGGGTTTAACTCATATCACTCAGTTTCAGATGACATGGAGGATAATAATGATAATAATGAAGAAAGGGGAAATCCACCTCAAAATAATAAACCTTGGTTCGTGGGAGATTCTCTGGCAATCCCAAGACGGGTACATAACCTCCCTCGACATCCAAAAAAATTACCTCCCAAATTCGACCCTAAAACCTCAAGATTTCCTGAAGACCATATTAAAAAATTCATACTAGCTATAACACCGATGAATGTACAACATGAAGATGTAGTATGTACACTTTTTCCCTATACATTTGATAATTCATCCTCGACTTAGTATTTCAACTTTCTTATGGGGTCCATAACTAATTGGACGAAGTTTCAAAAAGATTTCTTAGACAAGTTTGCAGAAGAAACTACCACAGGGGATTTAATGGCTAAACTTTTCGCTGCCACCATGAGTTCAAAAGAGAAGGTTAAAGAATTCAATCAATGGTTTACCATGATCCTAAATAAATTTCAACCAGAAGCTAAACCTGTTCAGGAGTTTCAAATTGAGGTATATGATAATGCTCTCCCTGCTTTTATTTCCATGTTTGTGAAAAAGGCTGCCAAACATACCCTGGCTGAAAATTTCGAGGAAACCAAAATGATTGAATTCCAAATGAAGGGATGCAATGAGGGCCAGGTCTCACTAGTTAAGAAAGAAGTTCAACCTCCACCTAGGAGAGGACTTTTGTCAACTACACCCTCAGGAAAACAAATAGAACAAGATCCCCAAAAGGGAAGTGGGGACATAGAAGACCTGCAAGGGATGATAAAGAAACTGTCAAATGAAATTGTAGACATGAAAATAAGTGTTGGGGAAGGAAACCAAGGTCAAAGGCCCTATAAAACCTTTTTTAAGAGAAAACCACCTTTCAAAGCAATTGAACCTCCCCCTGCCAACTTAAACATAGACTTGGGTAATGTAGCATCCAACTCTTTTTGTACATATCATCAAGAGAAACATTCTGAAAGAGACTATCTCCAGTGGGTTCATGCTATGAATTTAATTTCCAATCAATTCCTAGAAGAACTTTCGCTTACCGAACAATGAAGCGGATCAGCGATGAACATCGTTGATCAGGAGGAAGTTTAGCCGCTGGAAGAAACAACCATATTGTTATGGGATCCTAACTTGTTTATGCCTCTTGATGATGTATTTGAGGTTCAAGAACCACCCGTTGAGGTTTTGGCTGTGAAAACGCGAATTAAGGGTCAACCGATCTCAAATGACCTTACCATTGTCCAATCTTCGAAAGGAAAACAAATAGTCGATCACTCAAAAGAACCTTTTGTGTCCCAAAGAAATCCTATAAACATACATACATGGTAGTCACCCAAGATGGAATACAACATAGTAGAAGACATAAAGAATTTGAAGGTTAATGTGTCAGTCATAGACATGTGTAGAATTCCCCATCAAAAGGACTTTATGTTACAGGCCTTAAGGACAATAGAAGCCCCTATAACAAACACTAACCTAGGTGAGATCCCATATCCCACAAATTTAAAGAACAAACCAAATGTGAACACTTTCTCTGTAGATAAAAAAGGAAATCCTTTTGTCCCACCTTTCCTTTTAACATTTGAAGTCTTCAACATAAACCTCCATAATTGTTTAGTTGACTCAGGGGCATCCTCCAATGTCATGCCATTATCTATCTACAAGAAATTAAATGCAGCTCCGCTCAAAAGTGATAAACACGTTATACAACTAGACATAACTCATGTAAAATTTATTGAGGAACTTAAGGATGTCATGATCAGAATGGCTACACATACGAAATGTGTTCAAGTAATTGACATCATTATTGTGGATATACCATAATCTTATGGACTACTACTTAGTCGAGATTGGTTCAAGAAATTGAATGGATACTTTAGCACAGACTGGGAACACCTCTGGTTGCCATTAAAGGGATATGCCAACATGATTAGGATTGATAGGGAAAGGTATCTCAAACATATTGTCACTGATTTGGAAGCCTTAAACAAACCCTCATTGGTAGATTTCCCCGTGCTGGGAAACTATTCTTGTGATTCTGACTTCGACAATTTCGCTCCTCTATCATCTGATGTACCTCTGACTCAAAAATCCGAAATGGATTTTCAAGTGAATCTACTGACAGCGGAAGAAGAAATCCTCTTCTACCAAGAACCTCTATTGGAAACCCCAAACAAGATACATGGAGATGAGGAAATAACTAGGCATGAAGAAGCTGATAAATTTCATTCACAAGTTTGGACGATGTACGTTGATGGGTCTAAATCACAAGAAGGGTCAGGAGAAGGATGTATCCTCATTGACCCAAAGGGGAAGAAAAATTTCCTATCCTGCAGACTATAATTTGAATGCACTAATAACATTGTTGAGTATGAATCTCTAGTTCATGGACTGAAGAAAGCCATAGACTTAAACATAAAAAAACTAAAGGTTTTTGGGGACTCTGAAATTATCGTCAAGAAAGTAAATAATACTATACATTTCAATTCACCGCACTTGAGTAATTACCAACAAGAGGTGCATAGGCTAATATATCATTTTGAGGCCTTTAATATTACTATGGTTCCCAAGACAAAGAATACTCTTGTTGATTCCCTAGCTACTGTAGCCTCGAGGCTTTCCCCTTTAGAAGACTATGAATCCTCTAAGTTCACCGTGGAACTACTCCATAAACCGTGTCTCTAATTGGAAGGTTTTTGAAGGAGATGAACAGATTGTATATTTTCTAACCAATCAAGAAAATTTTAAAGATCTGGCTATTGATGATGAAGTATTCCAAGAGAGACTAGCAGAAACTGATTTCCACGAACAAAAGGGTGAAATATATCACTGTAGTAACAAACCAAGGTTTCACACAATACCGAAAGGGGTAGCCAATTTGGAGAACCTTTTCGACCTCGGGGAAATATTTAAAGGGTCAACAAACACAAAGACAGGGAGTTCATGTCCAATATACGAGACTATAAATCTAGGAACCCCAGAAAACCCTAAGAATATAAACCTAGGAAAAATAGTGTCTAAAGAAGAAAGGAAAGCTTATCTCAAACTTTTTAGAGAATATCAAGATGTATTTTCATGGTCCTACCGAGAATTGAAAACTTATGACACTCACATTATTCAACACACCGTCCCGTTAAAATCTAGAGTGAAACCCTTCCAACAAAATCTCAGGAAGTATCATCCATCTTTGGAACCCCTCATGTATCAAGATTTAAAGAAATTACTAGATGCTAAGATTATTTTCCAGGTTAGACACTCTGCCTGGTTTAAAAATTTGGCTCCTGTCAGGAAAAATTCTGGGGAAATCTACCTGTGTGTAGATTTCAGAAACCTTAATAGAGCATCAGAAAAGGATAACTACCTAGTTTCACCCATGGAACAACTCTTGTAGACCGTGGTTGGTTCTGAATTTTTTTCCCTTCTAGATGGCTTTTTAGGTTACAATTAGGTTCTAGTTTCAAAAGAAGACCGATTGAAAACTACCTTCTGAACCAAGTGGGGAAATGTTTCTTATAAACGCATGCCCTTTGGGTTGATTAATGAAGGAGAAACATTCCAAAGGGCCATGGACATAGATTTTTGGGGATTGATTAATAAATGTGTAGTAGTATACTTGGACGATATGATTGTGTATTCAAAGAACAGAAAGGACCACATCCATCATCTAACCCATATTTTCTAAAGGTGTAGGAAATATGAAATATATTTGAACCCTAAGATAACTATCTTTGGTGTCGAGGAAGGTAAATTACTAGGTCATATAATATCTCAAGCAGGAATCTACATAGATCCATAACAAATAAAGGCAATATCTCAGCTTCCCTTACCCCACAAAAAAAATGCTATGCAATCCTTCTTTGGAAAAATTAATTTTGTGAGGAAGTTGATGCCCAATTTCACTGAAATGATCAAAACCTTAAAAAAAATGATTCGCAAGGATGTTGATTTTAAGTGGGATGACGAGCGAAAAGATGCTTTCAAAAATATCAAGACTGCAATATCTCAAGCTCTAGTGCTGTGAAGTCCCGACTTTAGTAAATATTTTTTCCTCTATACTTTCACCTCCGACCAATCCTTAGCTGCAAGTTTGACCCAGAAGGATGATGATAACAATGATGCACCAATATCATTCATGAGAACTAATCTCCAAGGGGACGAATTGAATTACCCTGCTATAGACAAACATGCTTATGTTGTGTACAAAGCAGTAAAACATTTCAGATATTACATCCTAAAAAATCACACCAAAGTCATCATGCCTCATCCCGCAGTCTGATCCCTATTCACTCAATAGGAGATGGGGGAGAGAAGAGGAAATTGAATGGTAGTTGTCCAAGAATTTGATCTAGATATAACACCTGCCAAATTAGTGAAGGGACAAGGATTGTGTAAACTAGCAGCAGAAGCCCAAGACCAAATAAACGAAGACTCCGTGTGGGAAAATGAATTAGCATTATGGTGTAGTGAAGATTTATACATTCCCCTAGGGAAAGAGTCTTGGTATGGAAAAATGATTTACCTTCTGCATCATGGGACTTTCCCAGAAAACCTAAACCTTAAGAAAAGGAGAACTCTCAGGATAAAATATGCACAAAATCGCCTCATAAATTTAGTACTTTTCCGTGTAAATTATGATGGATTACTCTTAAGATGTCTCAAATGTGAAGATGCAGATAAGGTTCTAAGGGAGCTCCATGATGATCTTGCAGGTGGAAACTTTGCAGGGAATACCACATCTCACAAAATATTAAGAGTCGACTATTATTGGCCTACTCTATTTAGGGACACTCATATATACGCTAGGAACTGTAAAACTTGTAAAATGAGAACGGGGAGGGAGAAGAGAGCAGTTGTCCCACTCCAACCAGTGAATATATCTAGAACATTCGAGTAATGGGGGTTAGACGTCATAGGGGAGATCACCCATAGTTATTCAAAACAACATAAATACATACTGACTGCCATGGACTATTTTACGAAATGGGTAGAGGCCATTCCTCTGACTCACATGAATGAAAAGGTTGTAATCCAATTCATAGAATAACAACTGATTACGAGGTTTGGGATGCCTTTCGTTATTGTGTTTGATAATGCTTCTTATTTTTCCTCTACTCTATTAATAGAGTTCTCTCTAGACAAATGAATCATAATAAGGTACTCTACAAATTACTATCCACAAGGAAATTGGGTGGCATAATAAACTAATAAGAACCTAGTGAGGATCTTGAAGAAATCAATTGCAGACAATCAGAGGAATTGACATAGCTCGCTTCATAATTCCTTATGGGCAGATAGAGTAACACCCAAGGAAGCTATAGGAAAATCTCCATACTCTCTAGTATACGGTCAAGAAGCCATTCTCCCAAATGGGTTATGTCTTCCATCACTTCATCTAGCTCGGGGTTCAAGAGGACAACCCTCATCATTTATTCAACAAAGAATTGATACCCTCCTCATGCTTGAGGAGGAAAGGGAGAAATCAAAATCGAAGTTCATCACTCATCAACAAATAGTTAAAATATATTTTGACAAGCATAAGGCCAAAGAGAAGAATTTTGAAGTAGGAGACTTAGTCCTGAAATGGGATAGAGAAAACGAACCTAAGGGAAAACATTCGAAGTTTCATAATCTATGGCTCAGAACTTTTCAGGTATCAAGAAAATTGGGGTAGGTACATATCGGTTTCAAAATATGAGGGGGGAACCCGACACCCTCCCAGTGAATGGCCAAGCCATAAAAAAATATTTATGTTAAAAAAAAATGTGTGTATATTTTCATGTTATTTTTTTATTAGGATAAATGTGTAGGTGTAAGGTAGACTGATTGACAAGTCCTTTTATTCCTATATTTTCTTTTGTTTGATATTTTCTTGTAATAAAATTGTGTTCCGCAAAGCATTGGTTGACCCAAATCAATATGGTGTAGCAAAATCTACTCCTAACTCACGCTTACGTGCAACATAAGAAACATTGGGTAATTGCATTTTTTCTTCAAAGAGTTCTATATCTTGTTTTTGCAAACAAACGACCTTAGTGTGTGATGAAGTGTCTGCATGGTGGTATAGTAAATCCTAAAGGGAAATATGGCAAGTCGGAAAGGACTACATGTACCTCTATATAGAACTAAGAGGAATTTCACATTAACCATTTCATCTTGTAGATAACAGACGTCCTCCTCTCCCACTCGCTCAGGGAATCTCTGCCAGAAATAAATCAATTATATTAAATGAGTGAAAAGTACAAGAGTGTATGTAGATAACTTTGTCAGGGCTATGGACACTCATTGGCAGTGGAGCAAGGTATGTGACATTGGGGTGAATCTATTGAGGCTATAGATGCTCACTGTCAATGGAGAAACACCGTAGTGAGTGAATAATGATAACTAAAATGGCCTCAAGCCAATGAATGCCTTACCTGACTCTTGTCAAAAGGGGGTGTGGGTCACATTCAAGAGGAACGAAGGTGGAATAAGGGTTAAACTCCATAGGCGGACCGAGATTCACAAATCGGGGAAATTGTACACACATGGATGGGAAATACTCTGATAAAATAAATCCAGTTAGTTTCTCAACCAACTTCTGCATCGGCTAAGCTAGAGGGAAGGAACAAAGATTATGCTTTCACCCAGAGAATCACCATTTGTTGAGCACTCAACACACCCTAAAATCTTTTATGAAATTCTGTCACTTTTGGGTATCACTTGTTTTCTTTTGTTTTGAAGTATGAATTGAGTCCCATATGGAGGGATTGATAATTTTGTTTTCATGTATTTTCATCGATCAAAGTGGATTTGTTTGAACTTGTCAATGTGAAAACCTTTGTGTCTGAAGGAACTTGGAATATTAAATAAGAATCCGCAGCTAAAATTGTGACTATTGCGCCTGTGTTTGGTGTCAGCAAAATCCAAGTAGGTAAAAATGACCACACAGTAAAAATAATTGTCGATCGTCGATGCACCATCAACATCATTAAAAGGCAGAGTAATTTTGTGTTAGTTATTCACCAAGAAGATTAAGGAGATAGATGATTCCCATCGACGTCGACCAAATACGAGAGGGATAAACATTGACATGAGCTGCGACAAACCCCCAATATCCAATGATGGATGCATTTTTCTGGGGTTGGTGAAATCCTAAAGGGTTAAATCATTGAAGCTTTTTGTATTGACACATCGTCGATGGCCAATCCCTGATGCACTTTTGGCATCGAAAAATTTCGAGGGAGTTAATCTGGAAGAACTTGGTTAAGCTTATTGTCGATCATCGATCCTTGATACTTTCTGGCATCAACAGGGTAGGATATGTTGTTAAAACGATTATCTAAGGAAAATTCCCCGATTTCGAATAACACGATTAAAATAATATGCCAATTTCAAGTGCCACATGTCTTTTCCGCGTAGGTATTTTGTACGGTCTAGTTTCATCTCAAGTCACCTTATGGTTCTCTGTGTCTTAGTCACACTTTCGAGTCAACTTTTCCATGTCAACTCTGTACAGGAAGATGGATCGGAGTCGGAGCTTTTTCCAAGAGATATCAATGAACAATGTTTAAAGAGAAGCCTCGACTCTCGATCCACCCGTTAAATTAGTGAAATGATTGGATGTTTTCAGAACGAGATATGATTGGATTTTGCCATTAAATAGGCCAATTAATGTTCTTTCCACATATGTTTCTCCCCCGTGCGCCGACTGAACAACAAGGATTTGAAATCGTCGATAGACCATATTATATTCCGATCCCGCCCCACCAACCTACGATTGAATTTAATTTTAAACATGATGAATATCTAACGACATATTTTGTAGAACTGCACTCATATCCCGAATTGAATAATTGATGCAACAAGGTAAGTTCATCTCCATTTAAATCACGAAAACAACTTCGAAGACTTCCATTCTGCACACAATTTTCCATTTCCAGAGCACCCAAAGAAGCGAAGAGAGTGTCCCAAGACAACGTTGATTCTTAGACCATCGAAACCAAGTTAAGCTAGCATAAGAGGTATGTGCTAAATTTTATCAGTTCGGAAGACATAATTTGTTATATATCAGCATTTGATCTTTTACATAGTGTCTAATTATGTTCTAGCTGTAGAAAAAAAAAATGCCTCCAAGAAATCCAATGACCAGATGCTCCCCAAGGGTACTGAAGTTAAAGGAGGTAGAAATTGGTGAGGGTTCTTCTCCCGGCACTGCGAGGCAATTGGAATATGCTCTCAGGGAGGAGCTGGTCATTAAAACCTCCATGAAGAAGGCATTCATTTAACCTCCCACGTTTGGCTATATGGAAGAAGCCACTGGATCAAAAACAATGCTCCCATAGTGGGGAGATATATTCAACATAATCAACTGGGAATATTACCTGGAGTGTATCCCACACAATGACCCGAATGTAAGGGCACTCAACGACCAATTTTTCCTGAATATCCAATGGTCGTGCTTGCATCTGGTAGCCTGAGGAACTCTAGTCTTGCCCTACATTGATATTTTTAGTTGGATAATTGATCATATAGATGCGCAGAATTGCCTCATTAATGACGAGAACGATGGATGTGTCATATTTTTTCTCCCAACAGAGGTTCAGAAGTACTACAAAATCACGGACCTGGAGGAGTGGTTGAACACATACTTTGTGGTCAAGTTCTATGAATTACATCACACCGGCCAATTAATGGCTTCCTAATGGAAGGAAGACAAGAAATTTATGAACCAGAGCAACGGCTGGTACGGGACAGTGAACCTGAGGGAGCCATATATCTACTTGATGGCTCTAATCTTCCAACTATACGAAGAAAAGGTCTACTCCAAGTTCTCAGAAGCATGGATTCCCCTAGCATACAATGTGGTGATATCTAGGAGTAGCTTTATCTGGGGAGCAATTATCTCCAAGAAATTGAGCATCAATGTACAATAGGCTCAGATGCTGAAAGAAGGAGAAACCCCTACTTTCACATGGCCTCATATGCTAGATGTAATCTGTGCGAGGAATGTATTCGCCGATATGAATTTGAGTTAGCACATTACAGAAATGCCTGTTCATGTCTACTTCAGCATCTTATGGGAGAACAGGTACAAAAATTCTTATGCCATGATTTGCGATGAATTCATCGCCCAGATTTATTGCATTATATTTAAAAAGGAATGACCAAGGCTATCTATAGCAGCCAAGAAAATGATCTTGAAGGTAGGACACTGGTATCTAGATGAACACACAACTTATATCAGGGTGTTTGGGGCCACCAGAGCACCACATTTACTCCCTTCTCACATCCTAGACTAGCTCATTATAGGAGAAGTCCGTTATCAGACTATCTTGTAGGGCTATAACTCCACTCTAGTTAAGGAGAAGAAACGAGCATTTATACCCTACAATTTCCATGTGGGGTTTTACATAGTGAGGGACACTTCTCAATCTAAAGAAGAGGGTTTGAGTTAGATGGAATAAAGGTTCCTGACAGGTCAGTTTTGCAAACATGACCCTAAAGGCCTAGTCCTCCAACACGCTTCACAAGTATTATTCTGTTGGACATACATGCATGACAAGTTTGAGGATGAGATTTTTACAAAATGGGCTCAGGACTGGGAGGAGGTATTACAAGGGAAATCTAACCCAAACATGACCAGGTTCAAAGCTATGGGCATGGATGAGCAAGTCGAGACAACAGAGCAGTCGGCTCAAGAATCTCTCAGGTTTAGAGAAGAAATCAAAGCAGCTGAAACCATAGAGGCACAAAGGAGGAAGTTTTTGTTACTATAAGGAACCCAGAGAGTCATCGACCAGTTAGAGAATGATCCCCAAATCATAGAAATGAAAAGGATCCCCTTAGACGACTTAATCGTAATCAGAGAGGAGCCAAGTGGCTTAGAGTCAATACAACTGGAGGAAATCACCGGTTTGGAAAACCCTAGAGTTCCATCACCACATATTAGATCATCGGTAACCATTCCAACCAAACATGAGGTTTGAATAATGCCAGGTGAAACATGTGTGCCAAATCCTCTGTTTGATCTAATAACCATCTATGACAATGAAGAGAGTTCGTAGGTATCACTGGTAACTCTGATACCGATTACAGAGGAGAAGGAACCTGAGAAAACATCTGCTCCAAGTCCTGATGCCTCAGTTCAAAACCTTTCACAAAGTGACCATGAGGTCGAAAGTGTCTTAGAAACTGAGTTGCTTGACCTATCAGAGACCCCAAAATACAGCTCGAGGGATGAGCTTGGATCGGGTGGACAAAAATATGAAGTTCAATAGCAATATATTGACACCTCAACAACCAATTACCAAGTAAGTATTGAACCTATCACTGATTCTTCAATTTTAGCCGATACCTGACCAACCGATGAACACCAGATAGAGGTCGATCCATCAAAGCATATGACATAAGTACATGAACTAATCCTAGAAAATATACACACAACAGGGAGCCTGGAAAACACTCTAACCTGGGGAGAACAACAAATCCCTGAGCCTATTGATGAGGTCGCCGATATACAGGTGATCGCTTATGACAGGAAGAGGAAATCTATCATGAAGAGGACCACCAAGAAGAGAAGACTCATGCCGGATAGCTCGATTCTCATCACCACGGAGGAGAATATGCTCAGTACAGAACATGCAAAGACGTCTAAGATTATCGGTGCAGGGATGGCTATCACAGATGCCATGTTGGATCGAGCAAGGTGAGATGAAAAGGAACTAGTCGCTTCACTGAAGGAGATAGATCATCTATGCCATTTGGAAAAATACTATCAAGATTCAACGCAAGCCACAATGTTTCTAAAGAGTGAGTTCCAGGATGCTTATGCAAAGTTCACAAGAGAAAGACATATTTTCACTGCAGGTATAGTTGATTTCCAAGAAGATACCCTTATGGCACTAGCAACCTGCAAGGACATGGAGAGATGGTATGAAAAATCATACCAAGTGGTAGAAATAATTGATTACATCAATGTAGTGCAGAAGGGTCGAGATGCAGAGGAGCATGGTATTCGAGTGCTAAGGGATAACAACATCTCTCAGATCAAGAAAGCATTCGAATACTAGGTAAGTATGGCCTAGAAACCTCAGTGGGAGATATAGAATAAGTGGTCCGAGTGTGAAAAGGGCTGGGAAAAAATCAATTGGGAGATGAAAGGCATTGGCCTCCCATAATTTGGCTCACCCGAAAACGTTTTCGACTTGCATGACATAGTCAAGTGACATGCAGAACAAGACCCAGCATGGGTAGTGGAGATCGAACATGTGGCAAGCATGGCACCAAGTCAAATACAAAAATTTATGGAACATCTGATCAAGGCTCGTGCAGTTCTACAACGGTTGAGTGCCAAGATCATCAAATACAGAGAACATGCAGTAGAAGTGAAAGAAATCCTTTTAGCCCCAATGGATCAACACAGATTCTTGTATGCTAACACATGCGAGGATATCTTCGTCAAGTGGTCAAAATATGAGAGGAGTCATCCACTCGAGTAGAACCACGAGATGATTTCCAGAGAACAAAGAGATCAAGCGCCATGTGGCAATATTTTATTTTACTTAACTTAAATTTGTAGCAACTATTTTTAGTTAGTGATTCTTTATAAATAAAGGGATCAACCTTTTAGAAAGGGTCGATGGTTTTTTGGAAAGACCCTCTTTTTGAGAATTGTAAAGAACTATTTATGAGCAACCTTAATTCAGAATTTATGTTTATAACCAGAGACAAAATTATGTTTTTTCATCAAAGGTGTTATATGATTGGATTGAGGAGGAATTACTTCCAAGTTTTATTTTAGTAATTGATGTTGTAACGAGTAAGATTTTCTAAATCTATTGATAAGTTATCTGTTTCAATATTTTTTCTAGTTCTTTTGTTCTTAATGATGAAAATAAAATCCTTCTGTTAATGTT
>JASDQU011176931.1:10059-26610 GCA_032191745.1 Picea mariana
AGAGAAAGAGCCAGAAGTGGATGCCATTTCTTTGGACAATATTGATATATTGTCTAAGTGGAGGGTGGAGATTGAGGTGCCTCTCTTGGATGAGGCACCTGCATGGTTAGAGGAAGGGGACCAAGAGCAACAGCACCAGCAGGAGGATGAGGAGGAGGAGGAGGAGGAGGAGGAGGAGATTCATCCATACACCATGGAGGATGATGAGCTAGTTGAAAGTGGAACACCACTTTCTACACATATTGGAGTTGCTAGTCCTACTCCTCCATCCAGCATTGATGTCTGAACAGGACCTTCTGCCTCTAGTTCAAGGCCTGGCAAACAACCCCTGATTTTATCCCGTAAAAGGGGGAGAGGGCATTGATAATTTGATACCATATAGCTAGTTGCTAGTTTTGGGACATATACATTTATATATGTGATCATTGATGTCATTTTGTATTGATTTCAAACTTTCAGTAATGACTTTGATGTATCGGTTTTTGTTTAGCATCCACTATATAATATATATCGGTTCTTTCTCCGTATTTATGTGCCTATCTGTTTATATGATGTTGTTGTTGCTTTATATATTGAAAAATGTTTAAAATTTTGAAAAAAAATGAATAAATTATGTATTTTTTAATGTTTTCCGATTTTTTCGCCGATTTTTTCCGAGCCGATGTTTTCAGGACCCTTGCCGAGTTTTTGTCGTTGCCGAGTTTTTCCACTAGGCTCTCACCTCCTTGTTGTCTTGTGTAGCAAAAGCATACTTGTTTGTAGGTCACTAAAAGATTGGAGGAGTGAATTTCAGATTTGGGAGTTCACTTATTCAATCATCCAAAGTTCCTATTATTTCTCTAGTTTTATTTCCATCATTTTCTCTCATTTATAAGCATTTCTATTATCTAAAATAGTCACTAAAACTTCACTTTTATATTCATATTTTCACATATAAATTTATGTTTTTATGTGCTAACAGAAATCAATCCACTCTTAAGTGGTGTGTAGCATTTTCAAGCAAGTTTAGCTTGTTGTTTTATGCAAATCATCACCAAGATTATGGGGAGGTGCTACTTGTTTTGGGTCCCCAAAACATTCAAAAAGCATCCTAAAGTTGGGATACCAAATCCCATTTCATCTCTCTTCTTCTAAAGCATTGTAAGCAACCCAAGAGAGTCTCTTGGGCTTGCCTTCTCACAAAGAAATATAAAAACATGATATTGTAATTAGTTGGAAATATTTCCCACACCTTGCAAAGAGATTGGCCTAAGCCATCCTTGCAATATCGTGAAGGCTAGGTTTAACTTTATTTTCTTGCATTTCTTTTATTACACCCACCTTGGCCAAAACGGTAGGCTTGTCCTCCACTTGTGCCATTGTTGTGGGGTTGCTCTTTGATTTTCAAGTCATTTAAATTCTTTAATTAAACCCACCTTGGCCAAAACGATAGGCTTGTCCTCCTTTTGTGTCATTGTTGTGGGGTTGTTCTTTAATTTTCCAAGTCTTTTAAGCTATTTATTTTGCCCACACCTTGCAAAGAGATTGGTCTAAGCCATCCTTGCAATATCGTGAAGGCTTGTCTAATTTTTTAATTCATTGCAAAGAAATCATATTTGTGCTTCACCTTTGCCCCGTATTCCCTCCCCTTGCCACTTTGTGGATCTTAGGTAATTAAGAAAGAGCAAAGGATTGGAGAGTAGTTTAATTAGGCATCCAATTGTTATTGTTTCTACCACCAAAAAGGGTGACTTGGGAGGCTACAAGGGATTGAATTCGGGGACGACTTCGTGGCACTACGTGTCCTTGCTTGAGCATCCAAGCATTATGGATTTGACCTGTGGAGCTCGGGAAGGACCTTGTTTGTCCTTCTTCTTGAGCTCCCAACAATTCCTTTTGGTTGAGGGGATAACAATTTGGGGTAGACACATAGTCTAGACTTGTATCTTTCACATTCTAATCCCCCTAATTCAAGAGAGACTTAAAATCTATTAAAATCAACCAACTACACTCACAACATTGCACTTCAAGTTTAGCTATTTACTTTCAAAGCAATCTCATTTTTTTTGTGTAATTCTACATTTCAAACAATTTACTTTCCATGTGATTTTACTTTCCAAGCAATCTACATTTCAAGCAACTTTACTTTTTCAAGCAAGTTTATTTTTCAAGCAACTTCTTTCATTGTGGGTATTTACATGTATTAAAGATTCTTTATTGTAGTTGTAAGCATTCTTATGTTCATATGGAAATAATTGTCTAAAGCTAGTAGTCATTTCACTATCTAATTCATTCTGTAGATATTTCATGTTTTATTGCATGTTGTAGATATATATTTAATTGTTCATCGCAATAAGTAAACTTTGGGGTATATTTTAGGCACTGGTCTATTTTATTGTATTGTAAGGAAAAGGTTTGCATGTCATTAAAGGAATTGCATTTGTATTGTTTGTTTGTCATTGGGTTGGGTCTCCCTAATAAAAAACCAAATTAACTCCTAAATCATTAATAAAAACTCAACATAGTTAAGTAGGGTCTACCCCCCTTGGCTTCCCTAGGAGTGAGCCTAAACGGAAGAGGTCTAGATCGAGGTGAAAGTGGGTCGAGACTTAGGCTTGTGCCTCTAAGGACATACCAAGTGGGTTGAAGACTTCTCCATGTTAGCAGGTGTGTATAAGAACAGCAACACCCCTTTGATCATGTTGACCCAATCCCTGAAAGTCATCTCCAATCACAAAGCAATGGGACCCAAAAATGAGGACATTACAATCCTCCCTTCCCAAAGATTGCTTGTCCTCAAGCAATGCCATCTCAACCATAAGATCAACAAGTTGCGCCAAACTGAAACTGAGAATGATCACTGGGTCCCAAACCAATTTGAAAGCCAATTTGAAAGAAGTGAAGCACCCTCTGCTCAAAGTGTTGTCTTGCAAGGTACTAGCACGAGAGGCCTCCTAAATACTGTCGATAAGTAGAGCAATCAGATACTACAAAAACTCGGTCAACTCCTCAAATAATTGCTCCTCTAAAAAACCAATCTCATGCACTCCGGTAGTAAACTCCTCAAAGTAAAACCTACTCTCCTTTGTATCAATCGTTGAACTGCTAAATAATGTAATCGCAGGGTCCCAAGCTAATCTCAGAAAGGAACCACCATGCTAACGCTGCGCCACTCTGATCATAATGTTCTGACCATCGTACCTAGACTGCATCCTCGTCTCCTAGAAACCCAAGATGAAATACCTGTAAGGGTTGAACCCACTACCACAAGTCTTATCCTTCCACAACGTCTCAGTGAAGTCAAAGTCTACAAATCCACTACCGGACTGGATCCTGGGTATCGGAAAAGAAAATATGTCCTGCCATATAGCATGCACCCCATCATCTCCTCTCGAAGCGTTCCAAAAATGAAACGGACCAATCATATGAATTCCTGGAACCCACATCCAAACTAGAAGTCCATTATGTCCCATACCAACCAACTCCAACTGTGCTACATTGATCAACTTTGTGCCAGCTAATCTATACAGCTCCTACCAAAGTGTCCCAAGAGTTGTGTTGTCCCAATCATGGGCAATGTACTCAGGCAACCTATGGAGCTTGTTATCCACTGAGTTGCACTAGCTAGATTTGCAATTGCACAACCAGAGACTAAGCAATAACTTGCTCATTTTTCAAAGTTCAGAAGTCCAGGGGGTCATTTTGACCACCTTTTTTCACATTTCCATCCCCTGCGAGGTATTGTAAAAAGTTGAGATTAGCATGATGATGTTGTAAAAGGCTGGGCCACCTAAGACCTGATCACGAGTACTTACTCTAAAGTGTTTTTTTTCACTTGTTAATTATTTCTTGCCTGAGAACTTATTCTATTCTTAGGCGAGTTATAATTTTTAAGTTTTTTCACTCAAATAACCTTCAAAGCTGGAGTATGTGCTTGTGGTTAGGCCTTGGCATGGAAAACCTAAGCCTAAGTGTCTAAATTTTTATATTACCATGCTAGGTCATCTTTAATTGAGTCATATGGAAATTGCGCTAAGTCCCCCCTAGGTTTTTTAATGTTTTTTTGCAAATAAAAAATTTCCCACAAATCGAGATATTTTAATTGTAATTGGTCAATAAGTTAAAAAAGTAGTACTAGGAGGCATTATATGCCTTGTGGGTATTCGTTTTCACATCCAGAATACCCACTTTACCTAAGTACCACCTTTTTGAGGATAAATAATCAGTTTTTCTCATTAAAAAGTCAATTTCTCTCGAAAAAGGTAAATAAAAGACAAAAATCAGCAATGTTATTTTTGCGGAAACATGTATCAAACATGTTTTTAGTTAACTAGCTCTCTCTCCCACTTCACTGAAAGTTAGTGGCACTTGAGGAGTTAAGTGGGGACTTCTCTCCACTTGATGGAGATCCCAAAGAGGCTAGGTGCACTTCCTTAGTGAGATGGTGCATTGTGGTTATTGGTGAAGATCCCAATAGAGGTCGCCACCTTCCCTTGGCTATGTGGCGCCCCCTCTCTCACTTTCACACCCACTTGTGGCGAGTTCACTTCACTTACTTGAGACTTGGCTCACATCCACTAATCCACTTGTCAAAATTGCTTTGAGATGTGCGCCCTCTCTCACTTAGCTCACACCCTTGCCTTGGATCTCTCACCCAAAAATGCTATAAAGGCAAGTCGACCCCTACCTTGTTGATGAGGGGCGATTTGAATTTTGGACTATACTTGATGTAATGCTATTGGAATAAAAGACTTTGGAGGTCATTGATGGTGTGTCTCATGTGTAGATGGTTGTCATGTGCTAAGATTTGAGGTGATGTTATTTCATGTACTTATTATTCCATTATTGTCAAATTTTGGCCTTGGTAAGAGTACTATTACTCAATAGGATAGGGTTATTAATCTAGTTTGAATTTCTAATCCTATTGCTTACTTGTTTTGGAAACTTAATGTGCATTATATGTTTATGTTAACTAATCTTTCCATTGAGTCTCCTTTGTAGGTAGCACTAAGAATTTGACTGTATTTGTCCAAGTATTGTGAAGTTTTCAGGATCTCAACATATTGAAGAGTTGGTGGAGCTTGGTTGCGATCCATCTTTCTTCAACAAGTTTTTCAAAGACAATCCCCTCTTCACTCCACCAAGGATCCCATCGCCCAAGGGAAGTTCCAAGATCAAGAGTGTCTCTCTCTCCTTCATAGAATTCTCATTCTTCTTTGGCTACTTTCTATGTTGCATGCAAATAAAATTAAATATTCAAAGTTATATCAAACAGAATTTATGCATGCATAGTTATCTAGATCTAGATTCAAGCTTTCTTTTGAATATCTAAAGGCTAGATCTAAGGAAAGTTTCCCTTTATTAGCAAGTTTTTCCTATCTTATTTTATAAAAGCTAACAAATGGTTTTCTTTCATAAGGTTCTTCATTTGAATATTTGGCAAATTAAAGTGCCTTTCCTTGCTGTTTTATAAAGTCTAAAAAATCCAAAATTTTGTAGCTTTCAAGTTGGCTAGTTAATCTGTTTTATTTATTAAATTTTTCCACTAGTTTTCATCTACCTCTTATGCTGTCCCAAAGTCATTTTGGGCATCTTTTGGGGTATTTTGTTTGCTGTTTCTTGCAGAACATTGAACAGCCAAGGGGAGACTGTCCATTTTGGGCTGAATTGAAGCATTTGGAGCATCCGGGAGCTTCCTACCTCTCCAAAGAATAAACCCCTTTCTTCCAAACCTTGTAACTTTGTGATCTAGACCTATAAGGATCAGAAATTTTCCAAAAAAAAAGAGAAGAAAGGAGAATAAAATTCTTGTTGTAATCGAAAGTAATAAAAGAGGGCCTTCTAGTGCCCAGTTTCTTCTCCCCCTTCAGGGGATCGGTGTTGCGGTGTGCATGTTGGTCTCTTTGTTTCATTTGCTTTACTGCTTTCATACAATATAAAGGCAAACTAAGAGGCAATCAATCAATCAATTTAATCACAACACAGTTTATTTTTTCTTTTTTGAAAAGTAATACTTAATTGTTAGACTAGTTTCCCTTTGTTACAATATTTCAATTTCAGTTTTTTGCAATTTACTTTTGGAAAATAAACCCATCCCCTCAACTCCTCTATAAAGAGGATGGTCAGTGTGGACAATAGTAATTAGATAACACTTTATTTTCCTGTCTTTATTTTCTGTTGACAAATAAACCAATCCCCTCAGCTCCCCAGTGTATGCTCTGAACCCTTGCAAGCCTATCTCAATCTGGGGAACTCATCAGAACCGGGGTTGGTCAGTGCAGAGTAGTTTAATAGGACAATCTTGAAAGTTACTATTGCTTGGTCTAGAAAACCGCCTAGAGGGAGTGTGTGAAGTCAAACAGGTACTTTGAGATCTTGGTTCTCCCCGTGTTGGACCTCTGGCACCTCTAGTGAGCTTGTTGGTGAAGCCATTGGGTTTCGGCAAGTTCTCAGCAAATTTCTATACTAAATGGATAGTCTCTTGAGAGGCCAAATCTAGTGTAAATTTGCTTTCTTGCAATAAAGTTTCACTAAAATAAATCCACATTAATCGAACTCTAAAATTTTCAAAGACATCTCCACAAAGTACATTACATTCTCAGCAGCATAACACACGATCTCATTGCCACTAGTCTTAATTTTCTACATTCTAAGAAGCCATTTGCTTCAAACATTCATTTTTGCAAAGCATCACTTTATTCTTGAAGTATTTATTTTTGCTTATGGTTATTGTACTTGCAAGAATTTGTATCCTTTGACCATGTCTTATGCAAGTATTTCATTAATTGAATATCTTTTCCATAAGCTTTTACTTTGTGAATGTATGAATGATATATGTTGTTAGTGTAGATTTTATCATGTTGTAGTTGTCTTTGTTGCAATAAACTACTAGATTCATTTTCTTGTACTTAGACTAGTTTCAAGCCTTAGTATTTTTTGTTAGGGAGTACCCCCCTTGGCTTCGCTAGGAGTTGGCCTAGACGGAGGAGTCGAGGATCAGATGATAGCACCTTGACTCAAGACTTGTCCCCAAGGACACACCAAGTGGATTGAAGATTTCTTCCACGTCACCTAGGTGTGTATAAAGGTGGCAATAGAGCCTAAACGCCTCCCTAAAGAAACACTATGCTATCTGCGACGCCTCATACTCTGATGAAGTCCCTAAAATGTAGTCCCTTCTATGCCCCTCCAGTAGACCTGTGTTGAAATCTGTCAACACTCTTTTCCACCTGTGTCCTTAAAAGAGTGTTGACTACCATAATCCTCTTAGATAGGTATGCTCTGAGTCATTCTACTAAAAAGTCATGCACTCCCTCACATGTCTCCACACATCATCCTCGAGACCCTTCCATGAGAACATTTGTTTGATCTGTTGGTAAGTCTAGAATTACCCAGGATGCCCTGCCAAGGGTGTATCATGCATAGCCCTCATGATCTTCTCCGTAAGTGTGGACTCAGGGAAGTATATGCTACCTTTGTAGTAGATGATATCATCCACCACTATGTACCTGTCATCCTGAATGTGACCATCCATCAACTCGCATGCAAACCAATCCTTGGAATATTCCACCAGAAGGTGGGACTTCCAATCAGCTGAAATTTCTGTGAGCCAATCCAATGTGTCGTGGATCTCTTGATGTGTCTGTACATCTTGCATACTGATCACATGGCCACAATGTAAAGCATCTGTCATGCCAAGCTCCCTATCCCTGTCTTGATGATAACCTGATCGAAGATCAATCTCTGAAGAGTACTTTGTCCCATGCTTGAATATGCTCTCCATCATGCCCCATGTCTCATCTAACTATCTCAAATGATCCTCCCATGTCATGTTGTATATGTGGGAATCATCAAAGAACACCAACATAAACCCCTATAGTTGCAGTGTGAGGATGGGGTTCATGTGAGATTGAAACGTGGCAAGTGTGTTGGTCAACCCCACTGGCATGACCAAGAGCTCGTAGTGCCCATAGTAACAACTGGAAGTAGTCTAGTGATATCCCAATCAAAGATCAATCTTCGAGGAATATGTTGCTCGATGAAGCTCATCTATCAACTCCTCACCCGTGGACAATCCAAACTCAAGGGCATGCTCAAAGTCCCTGTCAAGAAATATCTCTAAAGGAATCGTCCCACAATCCCATACTGATGTGTCCACGTCCTCAATATATCCATTCCCACAATAAGTGGGTGCATATACCTCTCTGATGGTTGGTCCACAAGGTATATGCTATGTTATCCCCATTTTGTGAATAACTAAGGAGATTATGTCTCGAGGCCCTCAGGTTGTGGATATGGAGTACCGAGAGACTACATGACTAGCAGTATCCTTTTGCACAGATGGAGACCCTTCCCACCACCACAGAGGTCGTAGATTTTCATATGGCATCCACCACACCAACTAGCTTTCGAAAGGTAGTGAGCCTTGCTCCATGAGGTACAAGTCAGGTATTATGGTGCGCATCATTTCAATATTTGAGGCATTTAAGTATGTTGTATCTTAGACTGCTTTAGATTTCATGATATATGCTTGGACATTATGACTTGTGCCCTACTTCACCTTGGTGGTTGACATTGTGCCCTAGTAAGTGGTCTTCCTTGGGGATGGTTTTGCTACTAGGAACTCCCTTGAAGATCCATCGTACCGTTCCCGACCATACTTACCACTTTCCATCACTATTTCCCCCCATTTCCTTATCTCTTGGGATTTTAGGGTGTATTGACCCAAGAAGGGGTTGTCCCTCATTCTATGGAAAGAAGGGGTTGAAGGACCAAAGGGATTGATGTTGGGTAAAAGTTAAAAGCCTATGTATGAACCTTCTAGATGCTTCACCCAGGGATCACCCAAGAAAGCAATGAAACGTTTATCTTTGAGAAAAGGGGGACCCACTAGAAATACGATTAAGAATGCTTAAAAGGTTAGTTGGAGGATAGGAGGTCTCATCACGAGCTGGCCTATCATGTCCATGGATATCTAGTGGTATGACATTAGCATCATCTAGTCACCAAACCAAGGTAATGGCTCTCAATTGCATGGTTGATAGAAAGGGGGTCTCATCACGAGCCATCCTTCTCATTTCCGCTAGGTATTTGTGGGTGACACTGTCATTATTTGGACACAACGCCAGGGCAGTGGCCTTCAACTTGTCCTTAAATTTATGAAAGAAACAAAGAATGGAAAAATAATGGGCTTGGAAAAAGTGCATTGCAAACGAAGGTACCACACGCCCTCTACAAAGGCACCCATGAATGAGACACTACAACCCCCTGTATGTCATGAACCCCATGCCCATTGAGTCTTGACCTTAACCACTTCACCCACTTTACATGGCTTAGAGAGGGATCTCCTGGAAACTCTCCTTGACCTAAGGAAAAATCTACCCAATAGGACACCTCATCAACCCTCCCATATTCAATCTTAACAAGTCGCATAATGTCTTTGAGCACTTAATTGTTTGACAT
Organism: Picea mariana; assembly: GCA_032191745.1. Classification (NCBI taxonomy): domain Eukaryota; kingdom Viridiplantae; phylum Streptophyta; class Pinopsida; order Pinales; family Pinaceae; genus Picea; species Picea mariana. The sequence continues at coordinate 19,501 of JASDQU011176931.1, forward strand.
AGTAATCTTTGATGCACATGCTTAGGTGGCTCATTTATTGATTGGATTCACTTATCATGATGTTATGACTTGAGATCCTTGGAGGGCATGCTTATTTGTCTTTGCAGGACCTAGGTAGTGGACAGTTTTGGAAGAACAAGCCTAGCTTGGGCTTCCATGGGACTTGAAGCCCACAGGTGGATGCCAAGGGCCCACATGCCATATGAGAGAGATCAAACTTTGAAGGCCTAGAAGATGACTTGAACGACATAACCTAGCCCCCATACGCCAAATGTTCTGCCTAGGAGAGGCAAAACATCACCTTTAGAGGCATGACGTCACCTAGGGGGGTTTGGGTTTGGTGGTGAGGTTGACATGCATTGGCACAAGGACATTTTGAGGGGCTTGAGGCTTTGACCATGAAGGAAGTTATTTGGATGCTTGACATGTGGCTTTGGGAAGCCCTTCTACACTCCTCCATCACCAACGACCTTCCCCTAGTGCCAAAACATCCCCTAAAGGGATGACATCTTTATAAACTAAGGTTTTCTTTGCACAAAAAGTGAAATTAAAGTGAATTGTTTAATATTACTTTGTAAAAAGGGGCAAGATTAGGGTTGTTGACCCCTAGTCTTTTGTTTTACCCTATATTATGTGGACAAACTATCTTAGTGACATTTTGTATAAATAAGAGATCATAAGATCTCATCTTAACATAACTCTCCCTCTTGTGAGAAGTACTTGGACAGAAATTTTCGCTACACTTGGAGTATTTTGCCTTTTGTTCTATGGAATAATGCTTTTTGGTTATGGTTGATGATGATGATGGTGCGCTATCTCTAGGAGGTCATTCTCTTGCTATTATGGAGGTTTATTTTGGCATGTTAAAGGCTTTTTCTTGAATGGTATGGTTTCTACGTTGTTATTATCATTTGTAGTTCAAGTTGAGGTTGTTTTGGCAAAGGCTAGATAGGGAGTATAAGGATATACACCCCTGTACTAGTTTCCACCATTTTATCAAGCTTTTAAAGTTATTTTGCAAGGGTTTTGTTGAGGAAGTAAGAGGATTTACACCCCTCATCTTCAAACCCTAGCTAGGCTACTTACCTTGGGAAGTAAGAGGATTTACACCCCCAAGGGTTTAGCAGTCCTAGCTCTTTCTTTTTGACCCCATTAACCCATAACTAAAGGCACTAATCTTGCATTGGAGAAACAAAATATTGCATTGGGAAATGTAATTTCTTGTCATATTTACTTTTTGCAAATTGGATTGTGTTCCTTGTGCTTAAGACACCTCACAGCCACAAGGGCGTCCGCATCAAAGGGATGGTTCTTGTTGTTGTTACAAATTTACATCTTCATCCATTAGGGATGCAGAAACCTTAACTCAATTGCTTGAATAACTCTCTAATCAACCATTGGAAATTGCCCAAAGTTTGCACACTTGTCTTACTTGCTCTAGCGCACTTTTTGGCAAAGTTTGGAGGAGTTTTAGTGGCTGATTTTTTGTTGTAACACATTGATTGTTACAGCCATAAGGCTGATATAATTTGCTGCAGAGAAGTGTTTACAACAGCCTTGTCTTTTCATGCTAGTATCTTGGTCTTTTATCTTGAGTTTTGTTAGTATTTAACTAGTATTTCTCTTGTATCTTTCACTTGATTTCTAGCATTTATCTTGCAGCTTATGATGCCATGTTATTGTTGATATACATTGTTACTAACAGATGCTATTAGGGACAGCAAGCTTAACTTGTTTGTCCAATTGATTATATTGCAATATATGCTTGTTTTTCTTGTGTCTCGGGCAGGTACTTCACCATTTGCAGGTTACTCAACATATTTGGCAACCCTTGGACCTTCCCAAGACTCTTTTCCAAGACCTTCATACCACTAAGAATTGACCTTTAGGGACATCCTCTTCATCTTTATCCTTTTCCATCTCATTCCCCCTAGGGTCATCGGGAGTCCCCCCTTGACGTGACTACCTTACCTCCAATGTGACAGGGACACATGCCTAAGGTGACAGTGGGTAGGTGACCTCCTAGTTGTCGCCATTTGGTGGTTGGGTCGGGCTTTGCCCAACCTACAACTTGTGCGATAACATGCTCAACTCCCCCATCTACAGTTATGACTCGAGCCGTCAATGGGCTCCCCAAAAGAAGTGGCTCATGATCTCCAAGATGCAGACTATGTGTATAATCAGAAGTCTCTAAGCCATAACTCTCGTCAAGCCCACACAAATCTGAATGCTCCTCATGTTCGACCATCACAAGAAGCTCTTCCCTCAGATCCTGAGTACCACTAACATCCTCATGTGTTGTGGTTGCCATAGATGACTGAGCCTCTGCTATGGATTATGAGGAATGTGTCTTACTCAACTCCACACAAAGATCATCATAATCATCATGTGTGCAATCAACATGCCCATCATAAGCACTAGTGTTATCATTCTCATAGGATGGCTCTAATGGTGTATCGAAAGCTAATGTTTTGTCAACCTCATTGCATACCTCCCCAATATGAGTAGATGCATGCACTTCCAGGAAGTCATCCTGGGGTTCTGCCAAACTTCCCTCATGAGATGAGGCATCCACATCACCAACCACTTCAGATTTGATAGTGCAAAAGTCCATTAATGTCATGGCTGCATGAAACTCCTCAACAAGCGCATCATACTCCCTTAAATAATATGACAACCCTTCATTCTTCTTCCCAATTGATGAGTGATGCTCCAACAACTCACGGTGCTCTAACAATCTTGTTAGATTCCTTTGAGTTTCTTCAGAAACTTGCCAAAATTCTGCCATGAGTTTTGGATTTATCTTCATCTTGCTTAACCCCGTGAGTGCAAACCTTGCTACCAAGTCACCCTGCTGAAATGGAAAGGTATAAGTGTTGGTCAATTATTGGTAACAATCTGAAAAAATACCCTTTTCACTGAATACCCTCCAGGCTGGGAGGATGCATCGCTCTAATACCACTGTAATGTCCCAACCACTGCTGATATAAAATTCTACTCACTGGCGTGATGTTTTAATGTTTTCTTTGTATTGGACTTTCATCAAACAGTTGATAGATATGCCCAATTTCCCCTAATAACACCTTCTACTTACTGTTGTTGTAATTTAATGATTTTTGTGTGGTTTCTTGGTTCGGCACTTCCATCAAACACTTAGCTATCAACCTCCAAACTCACTGTAAGTCCCCTTTATTGGCTGCTGTAATGTTTTGTTTTAGTGCTGATATGCTTGTGTATTAGTGTTATTGGCTGCTGTAATGTTTTGTTTTAGTGCTGATATGCTTGTGTATTAGTGTTGTTTTGGTCAATCCTCGCAAGTTCTTTGGTCAACAACTTTAGATGTATTCCCCCACTCCATTCACGCTTCCTGTCCCCTCACTACACATGATCGTTGTTCTCAAAATTCTTGTTATGATTCAGACTGTAAAAACATCCACAAGTTGAGCAAGTCTATCATCACTCATAGATCCATAGAAGCTAAATTAACCCAAAAAAATCTATTGCAACTTACTTGACAAGAATAAATGCTAATGCGTCATTAACAAACAAAAGGAGATACTTCAACAACCTACAGTCAACCCCAAATCCTTCCAGAGAGCTTTCTTGCCAAAAATGTATGCCCATGCAATTAATGACCCTGACATACTATTTAACTACCCTACCTCACTCAATGACACCCCCTGTCAACTACCTATCCTTGTCAACCCTAGACTTATAGTTTGTTATTTCTTTCCAGATCCCATGACCATGTGAGCCATTTTCAAACTCCAACCCAACACAACACAAGATATAAAGAACTCAAAAGTTGAATTACTCAAAAATATCATAATCATTCTAGCAATCCATATTGCAAATCGTTTTAACTCCATTGTTCACTTCTTCCCTCCTCCCTCATGGACCTCACACATCATCCATCCCATTTTTCAAATCTGGAGATCAAAAAGAGCCAAGCAATACCAAACTATCATGATTGAGCACACACTCTATCTAAGGTCTTCGCCACAACATTGGATGACTACATTTTTAATTGGAAAAGAATAAGAAGCTCTAAGCTAAAGGACAATCACATTTTTTAAGTAACCACCATATTGGTAACCATCATTTTACTCATGCAACGATTATTGAGGAAGAAAAGGGAAGCAAACACACGATATACTATTGCTTTATCGATTTCCACAAGTCCTTTGACACACTCCCAAGGCACTTGCTATTTGAGAGGATCAAATTTTTGGGGCTTCCAAACTTGGTGATCTTCCCAATGACGACTCTTTATGAAATTATTATTCACAGGATTCATAACAAAATCGTACATGATGATGGACTCTAAACATAGTACCATAGGAGACAAGCAAGGAAGCCTATCCTCAACCACACTCTTTAAGCTTTATAATATGTATCGATGAACTAGAAGAACTCATCTCAAAAACAACGGATGACCGAAGTTGTTCCCTACTTTTTGGGATTTCCATTGTCATTTTATTGTTTGCTAACAATATTGTTTCACTATCCCATTTAGTGAATAGCCTCCATAAGCAACTTAACACTTGAGTTCATTCTTTGATGATCATGATTTATAGGTAGAGGTGGTAATATCATAGACCTACTTAGGAGAGGTATTCTCTAGCCCATCATGGTAGCCCAATCTCAATGACAGAATCAATACTAAACAAGGGGTACACAACAATAATAGCCTGGGATGGGCATTGTTCTTAGCTTCAATTTCAAGACATATTGGCTAAGATCCACCTCTTAAAATTTAAGTGACGCCTTCTCTCTTTTATAGTTGTGAAGTTTGGAGCCCATCTATGAGGAAAACAAGTCGGAATAGCATCAAGAGGGGTCCTCACAATTCTATCCAAGCATATTCATGCCAAGAAAACAACTACACTCTCTATGAACTTAGTCGAGCTTGGTGCTCATTTTCTCTTGATCTCTATGATTCTCCATGTTGTGACCATGTTACATAAGATCCAATGCATGGTTAACTCTCACTCAAGACGTAATAAAGATTGGTATCTAACTCTACAATATTGTATGTAGATTGCTAGTCAAGGTGTTGAGGCTAGTTGGTATACCAAATCTTCCCTTTTTCAACAAATATATCTACATAATTAGAATCCCCCTCCTCTATAGATCTCTATTGGCGACGCTCATCTAAAGAAGATAATATTTTCCTTTCATTTTGATAAAATGGTGCTTAAATTAACATAAGAATCGGTACAAGAATAATATACAAAAATGTGTTAGTCTACCTAAAGGACTGTTAACCCCTAGATTTTCACCCTTGGAAATCTTGTGGGTTAAGAGCCAACATGCACTATTTAGGCTAGCATTCAGAGATTTTCCCAGAGTTTAGCACTTGTGTTAGTCAGAGGTTGGTTCCCATCAGAGATGGGTACAAGATCGATATATGGTTGTTTTTGTTTCAAAGATAGAGTTAGCTTGGTTTCCCATGGATTTGAGAGAGATGTCTATATATAGCAAGTGACCCTGATTTTTAGGAGTCTCAGTTGACAGTTTTGAGCATACAGAGTTGGTACTTGCATGATATTGAGTTCGATGATGCTTTTCCGGGCAACATGCGAGTACTTTTTTTTTTTAGCAGGTTGAGCTCCAGGCCTCATATTGAGATTCTGAGTGTGCAGTATTGACCCTTGAGACATTTTGAGTCTTTTGGAACTTTCCGGGGTGACTTGTCAATGATTTCTATTTTTAACAGGTAGAACACGAGGACTCGCATGTCAATTCTGATTGCGGATTTGGAATCCTCACGGAAAATCAAATCCAATGAGTATGATACAATTGACATTCGAGAACATTCTATTTTTAGCAGTGTCTATTTTTAGACATATGACACATGGCGGTGTTCTCCTAGTCATCCAAGAAAGTTTAGACAATTTCCTATTTCTGTTAGGAGTCGGATCCTATTTTTAGCAGTTTCTATTTATAGCAAGGGTGGTTGGCTCTAGAGATGACAAGTGGCAGAGTCAAACTCCGACATGTGGTAATGTTTCAATGTGACATGTGGCATCTTCTTGGCATCATTTGATGAGGGGCACACTCTCCAAGACAAAAGCATTAAAGTCAAGATTAATTAATTAAAGGGGGGCCATGGGTGAGGTGGTAATCCCATGGAGATGACTGAGCCAATCAAGGCTTAATTTCTCGCTAACTTTTCTCTCACTCAGCATAACTCCATTTTCCATGCATTAATTCCTCTAAATTTCCTTTTAATTTCTCTTAAAAACTAAATCCCTAAAAATAGGGCGTAATTCCTCATATTGGCTAATTCATGCATACCTTGGCCAACTTTAGTGTTTAGACATGCGTTGGATTTCTAAAATTATCCTGCATGTGTTTCTCCTTCTCCTTAAAGCTAAAACGCATGAATCCCTTGCTTATTATCTCCCTCTTGTTCCTAGAATGCGCCCTCACTCTTATTGATTCCCTCACACATGTGGCACTTTTCCTCTTGAGAACTCACTCTTCTCTCTTTGCATGTGCTATCTCACACTCTTTCTCCTAGTTTCTAGCCTTTCCCTCATCTAAAACGCCTCTTCTACTCCTAAATCCTCACACATGTTCCTCAATTTCTCACTCTCTCAACTCCTAGTGCACATATCCCTAAAAACGAGGGCATATTTGCCCTCTTGTGAGCATGCACTGCTCCTCTCATTCACTCCCTTTACTCCCTCTCATCTCCTAGCATGCACCTAAGCTTATCTCTTTCTCCTATTTCCTCACTCCTCATCTTCTAATTTCCTCACACTACTCCTTTCCCACACTCCCATGCGCATTCTTCAAAGGTTCTAGTGAGCAAGTCTCCTTTCCTCTCTCCTTTACCACGCCTTTACTCTCCCTTCTCCTCACACGTGGAAGGTTCACTCCACCTCTCCTTGCGCATGTATTCTTTCCTTCTCCCACTTATCTATTCTTTGTTAGAATATAGAAGATGGTGTGCTCGTTTTACCATTGACGATACCTTCGTCACCCAACCATAGGCCGAAGCCTCCCTCCGAGCACCTTAACCTTGACCTGAGAATTCCTCCGGAAGCAAACCCTAGGCTAGATAGCCAAACAAAGAGTAGTGCATCAATCCCCAAGGATAGC
>JASDQU011176932.1:9948-24050 GCA_032191745.1 Picea mariana
ATAGGCCAGTGAGTCCCCTAGCCCCTATAGGTACAAAATGGGTACCCCCTACCCTATACAACATGGGTATCAACTACCCTTTACAAAATGGGATCGCAAGCCTATACATATACAAAAACAAACACTCATGGTGCCCCATAGCTTCCCCCCAGGTCCTTTATCAACTGGAGGTGCCCCACTAGCTAGGGGTACTCCAGGTCTAAGGGGTAGTTGACTATTCATTGCTGGCCCAACTATAGTTGCCCGGTGGATCAAGGTCCACCACTCTATCGGTACAACCACACACTGCTCGAGGACCCTCTTGTCTTGGATGTGGGCCCAAATTCCCTCCATCACACCTTGAAGAACCTCCTCAAACCAACGACGAAGGTACTCAATCCCCCTCTGGACTCTACTTGCGGCTCATGTGATGGCCCAACACCTGCATCATCAAATTTGTGCTTTCGACCTGCCCTCAGTTCATGTGCTAGCTCAACACCAACATCATCTCTCCTGCACCACTCTCCTATCTGCGACTCTGCTCGCAGCGGTTGCATTGGCCCTTGACACATCGACTCTCCAACCATCTCAGCCTCATGAACTCGAGGCTCCACATATGAAAATACAAAAAACAAAGGTAGAATCATCATCCATATATACATAATCATATGCTACACTATCAAAATCACAAAAAAAAAATGCACAAACATACCTCTCTGGTCCCAAACCTCTCCAGGAGGCAATTCCATATCTGGGTCATGTCGGTAGTCCATCCCACCATATGGGTACCATAGTATCACCTATGGCATATTACAACACACACGTGCCACAATGGCCGTAAAGTAGTTGCCACCCTCTCCCCCTCCGCGATGTGCCAAAATCTTGGCCCATTGCATCAATTGCGGCTCCTGCGACCCTTCAGGCGCCAACAAAATCCTCGGGTGCAGCATAGGCACCCTATCCAGAAATCATGCCACCAGGATGGACCCAAACATAAAATCACCAGAGTCGTTCCCATCATACTGGAGTGCAACATCATCCCCCAAGAAAAAAATTCCCCACTAGGACCCTCTCTACAATACTTAGCTGACCTCACATGATCCACTGAGTAGCTCGTTCATCACCTCAATATAGACAACTGAAACTGACATTGGGTTTGGCCACGAATAGTGGCATCATGCCATATCTATCAGTCTCACATCCCTCAACAACTAGGGGTCAGTAGGCAGGGCCAATCCCCGGAAGACCCATCAAAAAGTGTACATCCTAAAATACTGAGAGTGTCAGCTGCTATCCCCTCATAATAAAGCACTGCAGATCAATGCTCCACATGGATATTATATACTGAAGAAGGAACTCCTATGATCGTATCAGAGGGAAATCGAAGAACTTGAGCAGCCCACAGGCTACCAAGTGTCTCCGAATGCCTGATTGATCTCTCACCACCTCTCTGAGGTGATCCCAGTCTCTCTCCCTCCAGTGGATTGACATGATGACTCTACTATCACAAAATGATCACCTATATCCACACAAAAACACTTTATCAACCCTCATCATTCATAAAAAATATAAAAGAAAATTCAAATTTTCAAACACCCTTAGCTTTGCCTCTAGTGCATGGCTTTCACCCCCACAGGTGCGCACACATGCATGACCGTTCTCTACAAAACTGCTCATTAATGCACAATTATTAGAGAAACATCTGCGCATCATTGCGCAATTGTCACACCAACAGGTGCACACACATGCACACATGTTCTCTACATAGCTATGCACTGATGCACAACTGTCTGAGAAACAACTGCGCACAATGAGCAACTGTAATTTCAATAGGTGTGCATCGCATGCACGCCTATTTTTCCCTCCCACGCGTGCCTATGCATGGCTGTGTCAAGCACAACTTCATATTATGCATGGGAGATAGAATTATACCCGTGCATCTGAGCATGGGTATTCTTCCTTCTCTCATGCATTAGTGGGCCCACCCCTAAAGCTACCCTTGTATGACCATCTATACGACCCCTTACCCAAAAAATAGGAAATTAATACTGTGTAGGAGGATGGGACCACTAACTTGTCTCTCGCAACTCCCAGATCGATCAGCTCGATCTCCTGTAATCTTCGAAACTCTTCCAAATACTCTCATCAATTCACTATCGTAGTGGGTACAAAAGAGGTGGCATTATGGGCCCAACAACCATATATAGTCCCTTTTGCCAAACTTCCACACTCAATTACATGAGCCCAGAGCCTCTGTTTCCTGATCCATCTTTAGTGATGAGATCAGGGTCCCGCCATATGCAGAGTCACATTCCCTGAGTCACTATCTGAACTTGGCCTAAAGGGAGCATTTTTATCACGTCACGTTCAGGTACACATTCTCATGTTCAAAACTATCAAATAACTATTATACGTTCTTTAACATTAGATATTGTTCACGTCGGGTATTTAGTTTTTCATGTGTGCAGGTACTTGGTCATCACAAGTAGCATAACTCCTTCAGGTATATGTTTGACACTAGCATGTAAAACATTATCTCTGAATATCAATTGCATCTCCCAGTCACACCCTCCAATGTTCACCGTTAGGGTCCCCACATCCAGCTCTGTAGTACCATCACCTCTGTTTCATTTTGGTACTATCACTCGATAACACTCTCTGCCACATGAGTTGTCCCATTCATAGTTCCCCTTGGAAATTTGACACTCATGATGCTTTCACCCCCTAGGGATGGGAGTCCTGATAGTCTTATGCACTTCTTAGAATAATCCAAATGTTTCTTCTCATTATCCCGATAGCTTTCCCAATGGACTCCTATGCAATCTCATCTTGGCTCTATTTTGACTACACCTCCACAGTATCATTAACCCTCCATTTCATCCAAAATCAGTTTTCTCATCTGCAGATTGCCATCCATTCATTTACCTCATACAGAAACCCACCCATGGGGCCCCCACCCTCCACCATTTCTCTTCACAACTTGTGCCCTCACAAGTCAATCCATCTCACACTGGGGCACCCATTTCTGTATTTGTACACTCATCCAAAATTATTCTTTATTTATTTGGTAATTGTAAAAAGCCTTTGTTTCCAACATTTCCTTAGCTTTTTTTTGTAACCCTTGATGCCCTTCTTTTCCCGACAACGCAACCCATGTCGCCCTTGGTTGGGGAATCCACTCTCCTTTTCTCATTTTGACATCGTTCATAAACCCCAAGTATCCCAACATCCATGTATCCTTGATCTCTATGTTTGTCCACTTTGTCAAGCCTCTAGCACAATTTAGCCCCATATCTAGTCGTCCCCTTGACACTAGATACAGTTTTTGGTCGCTTCCACTCATCCTTCACACATACCCCAACCAAGGGTAGTCTTGAATCTCACCACATATCGAATTCATTCATGTTCCCTATCAGTTCTTGATCTTATTTCCGTGGATGTCACAAATCCCTTTGCTTCTTGGAATCACATCTCCCTTTCTGTCGACATCAACACAGTTTCCATACGGGCGACAATATCTTGACTCTCATTACCTTTAAAATGAGGAGTCTCAGATGACATAGAAAGAAACACCATTTCTTTTTGATTCTGTTGACCCCCATAACATTCAACTTTAGCTAAATCTCATGTTACGGTGGAAGTGTGCACACAACAGTTGGGACAAAGAATCCCGTAGAGCGCATAATGTGCCATATGTGCAACTATGTACAAGAAAATCTGTGCACTCATGTAAACAATGCATTTATGATTCTTGTCGACCCCCCAACCACTTATGAACCAGCTCCCAACTTGATTTGACCTTCAGATCTGAGAAAAATCTGAATGGGGGGTTGGTCAAGGACCAAAGGGTGCCCTAAAGGGCCCCTTGTTCACACTAACAACCTGTTGAATATTTCCTTGAAGAAATGATATAAATGGAGGCCATGGGTGCACTAAGAAACCAAGATCTTCATAGTATTGTTATGCTGCCTCAATTCTCCCTTGAGAATCCTCTTTTCTCCTAGGAGCATTCTAGCATCATTGCAATAGGCCATTCCACTCACCTCTTGAGGGAATAGGCATTGATTTTCTTCATCATTTTCCATTTTTCTTCCATTGTAAGACGAAATATCCATTAGGGAACTCAAGAGCCCTCCCAAGGAGGAAGAAGGGACTCATAAGTCCTCATTTTTATCTACGATGTTTTTCCAACTAATATAGTTATCCATTGATGGCACAATCTTGGTCATTGGTTGATTGTTTATGGTTCTAAAGGTTTCTTATGCATTCTAGTTTTTATTTCTTTAAGTTGTTTTAGTTTGTTTACTTGTTTATTTCATGTGTTTTGCTTGTTTAATCCACTCACTAACCTCTGTCTTGTCTAGCAGGCCCAACTAGGCATGAAAGTGCCATTGTTTTTCTCACCCAAGTGACAAAACAAGCATAACACTAACCCTCATGAGCCTTTACTTCCTTGTACTTCGTTACTCTTTTTGTACATGGATTCTCTCCATGCTAACTCTCCTAAGATTTAGAATCATAGGATCACTGTTGATCCTATCGTGATCAACAATGATCACAAATTGCTTCTGCCACAAGGTGATCTTCTTCTTCCCCAAGGTGATCTTACTTTTTATCTAATTACTGTACATGTTTGGCTCATGTTTTCATCAATGACAACACACAATCAATAATGCCAACAATCTCCCCCTTTGTCATTGAGGGAAACATATTTGCAAAACAAAATGAGTTCATACCTTTTCTCCCCCTATCACTGGTATCCTTTTCTATTTGATAGCATGTTTGTTTTCTACTTAACTTTGTTTTAGTGCTTCTCTCCCGCTTTGACATCAATGAAAAAGAGTGAGCCTGTGACTATGTTTCTCCCCCTGTGAATTTACTAACTAATTATCTCAGTCCATTGGGATATTTGTGTGCAAATAAGTATTCTTATTGATACCAACTTGTAGTGATACCAATGTATAGTGATCAATTATTTTAAACCTCATCTAATTACTTTCTTATTTGATAACCAAAATACTCCCCCTGAGTTTTTATTGACTTTCATTTTTCAAATAGAACAAGAGTATGAATCTTACTGATCTTCTTGATATGATTATTATTCTTCTTTGATAATTCATAGGTATATCAATTGAGAATTGATACTAATTGATCTAATACCAATTTTTTTATCAATCGATATTTCCTAATATCAATTGAGCTTTTCCAATTGATACCCCTGGAAACGTTTTTCTACTTTTTCTCTTCTCCCCTTTTTACAAAAATGAAAAAAATGATATTTTCTTGCTCCCTCTGAGGTTATACTCCCCCTAAGGCAATGTTATCCTTTGTTCATTTTCTCCTTCCTGTGTTCGACAACTCCCCCTACCAATGATTTTTCTTTCTTTGATGAAAGGATTATGAAATCATCAAGATTGTGTCATATTATTCCATAGGTACTTCCCTTTCTTGAGCTTCATCTATTTCATATTGAATTTCAAATTCCTTATTAGGACCTTCACCCATAATTTTTGGTTATTAATTTCTTCATTTTCAGGTGCAAGATCATCTTTCTCACTTTCTCCTTCATATTTTCTTTTCCATATCTTTCTATGAGATATTTTTCTTTTTGGACCATTTATTTCTAATTGTGTTTTTGGACATTTGACATCTCCTTTCTTCTTCCAAAATTTATTAGGTTTTCTCCCTGACTTGAATTACTTTTTTAAGTATTGACTTTTTGAACACTTGCATCTTTGGGATTTGTACCGAAATCTATCACAGTTGTAACATCTCATTGTATGACAAAATTTTGTTGTGTGGCCAACAAAATTGCATCTCCAACATCTAATTGAGTTTTTGGATTTTCCCATATATTGTTTCTCTAGTTTCTTGCAGTCCATTGCTTTATGGCCAAAGTTATTAAAAGAAAAGCAATAACCATTGAAGGTTTTTCCATTCTCGATTTTGTCTTGAGAGATATGTCTTTTGATTTTCTTCTTCATTTTTACTTCTATAGCTTCCTTCCTTAACAAAGTTCATGGCTTGTAATTGGTTTGTGATTGCACCTTTTATTTTTGAGAATGATGATCCTTTCTCATGTTTGTAAATGGTGCTCCAATTGTAATTGTCTTCTTTCTTATTGTATCCAAGACCATTTTTGTCATCAACTGATCTTTGAATGTTCCAAATCTTATCTAGGATAGATAATCTATTCTGGAAATTGACAATTTTATTTGTCTTTTCATTCATCTTTTTGAGATTGACTATTTCCAATTTCAACATGTGACATAATTCTTCCCTTTTGGATCATTGCATCCTCTAGGCTTCTTCATTTTTCTTGGCCTCCTTGAGTTGAATATTTAGATTTTCATTTCTGTATTCATTTATCTTCTTAAGGTTGATCATTTATGATTTCAACATGTGACATGTCTCTTCCTTTTTAGTCAACTGAATCTTCAGGGCTTCTTCCAGTTCCTTAGCATGTTCAAGTTGAGTCTTTAGATTGATGACTATTTCTTCCATCTCATCCAAGAATTATTTGAAATTAATAGTTTTGTCATATGTATTCAACTCTTCCATATCTTTTGTTTGATCAAAAACTTTAGTTTTCAATCTTTTTATTTCTTCCTTGCTTTCTAGTTGAATCCTTTTGAGGTTGATGGCTTCTAATTCCAACATGTGGCATGATTCTTCCTTTTTAGTTAATTGGATATTTTGGGATTCTTCATTTTTCTTAGATTCTTCAATTTGAGTCATTAGATATGCATTTGTACTTTCATTTATCTTTTTGAAGTTTATGATTTCCAATTCCAACATGTGGCAAGAATTTTCTTTCCTAGTTAATTGGATCTTCAAGACTTATTCACTTTCTTTAGTTTCCTCAAGTTGAGTCTTTAGTCCATTAACCAATTATTTTGTTTATTTTAGTACTTATTTGCTTTTGTTATCATGTTTCTTCAATTCTTCTATTTCCTTTATTAGATGATCAACTTCAATCTTCAATCTTTTGATCTCTTTTTCTTTGTCTTCTAGTTGAACTCTTTGTTTATTTTCTTCATGGCTAGATTGATCTAATTGGTGTAGTAAAAACATATCCGTGTGTTGGAGTTTCTCAAAATTTTCTAGAGTGCACATATTTGTGTACTAAATATAGTAAAGAACATCCTTAGTAACTTCAATATATAGACCATTTCCTGGTTCCATACTAATCACTTCAAATGTAGTTATAACACCAGTCTTAAAATCTAATAGTTTTTCTTTAGTGAATACTGAGGTATTCCCCAATTGTTTGATGAAGTTGTATTCTTCACTGTTAACTGAGGTTTCCATCAAATCATGCATTTCATTCTGATTATAAATCTCTTTCTCTATATTATATTCTTCAATCTAATTGCAATTTTATTTTCTTTATCTTGTTCCTTAGCTTGATAAGAATTCTCTTCTTCTAAGTTTTATTCTTTATTCTGATAAGAATCCTTTTTATCTGAGTCTTGTTCCTTACTTTGATAGGATTTCTCTTCTTCTTGTGCTTCATTTTGATAACAATTTTCTACCTAGAGCCATAATTATTTAGTATATTTGTAGTGCCTCATATTTTCTTTGACTTGGTCTAACAAGCCATCCTAGATTTCTTTTAAGGCTACTGAATTGTTTCTCCTTGCTTCCTTTTCATTTTTGGTTTCTCTCTTTGGAGTAGTTAAGTAGCATGGCTTACTTACTACTGAATCCCAAACTCCAAATCCTCTTGACTTCAGATATCTTTTCATATTTTCCCTCCATGAAGAATAATGTGTTCCATCAAATAAGGGAGCTTCGTTTGTGGAGAGCACCATTTTTCCACTCATCTCTTTAGAATCTACCTTCGCATGTTTAAACTGTGTTGAAGGCACCCACTCTGATACCAATTGTTGAAATGCACACTTGAAACTGAGGGGGGGGGGTGAATCAGTGTCACAAAACTTTGGAAAATATTCCACTTTTCATAAATTAATTGAAAAACATATATTTATTTCTATTTCTCAACCAATATATAAAAGAATAAATATTTTAATTATTTATTTAACTTGAATGAATACATAAGATCAATCTTCATCTTCAAACAATTATGAGAGACCCAACTCTCTGTTACAAGACCTAACTTGTACTTCTTAGATCCAACTGAGAATTGAGGAATCCAACCCTCATAACAAGTCCCAGTTTGTTGATCTCAGATCCAACTGAGATGTGAGGAATCCAATCCTCATACAAGCCCCAACTTGTAAACATGCACCAATTTGATAGAATGAAACTTCATTCAATCCATTATATATAAATATATATGCTTCGACAAATTCATCTCCATCTTTTTTCACCATACTTATTTGTTTATATAGTCTCCCAATAGGTATGAGTTTTGAGGCATTATGTCCCTTTGTTTGAACCATTACACCTATTCATACACCTCTTCATTTGAATTAATAATAATAATTTCTATCATTATTATTATCAATAATAGTTTGATTTAAAGACTTCAAATACATTATTTTACTTTAATTTGCATTTATTCTATTCTGGCTAAAAACCTATCGCTGCAAATGTTGTAGAAATCGAGTTCTACAGAGGTGCTTCCTTCAAACCATGTTTTTCACATTACCATATGCACAAAACCAAGGGATTATTAATTTAAGCACTACCTCTTCTTTCACCCTTATTCCTCTATCACGAGACCAATGTTTTGTGCTTCATAATTCTTCCCCTTTTTCTTTTTATCCCCCATATCTCCAGTGATGGAACCATGTTCTTCAGGCTTTGACGCTCTGAAACATTTCTTCTCTTCACCAAATTCTTGTTATCTCTGAAGTGATATCTCCTGGAGTGTTATATCTCGAGAAACTTCAATTCATGGTTTTAATCCTGATTGTTGATCATGATTTCAGATCAATGGTCTGATCATTCTTTTAAAGGACTTAGTTCTCACAATTTTCTTTTCCTTATCCAATGGCTGGGATTCAATCGTGAGATGGATGACTATTGTTTCCTTTGATACTTCACAGCTTCTGGAGTTTGTTCTTTTTATAAACTTCCAGTTCTCCTAGACTAAATTTCTCCGAAGTGTGTATACTCTATTAATCTTGAGTTGACATGTGTCCATAAAATTCAATAATTCATAGATTATTTTGGAGCTTGGTACTCTGAGTTACTAGAACTCTGAAGTAGTTCAATTCCTCTGGAGTGATTACCTACCAAATAAGTCATAAAGTGGTGGTGACCACTTATTGTCAGTTAAGACCTCTGCTTACACTATCCTTCCACTATGCTTGATCAATGGTTGAGAATGATCCCGAAGTAGATCAACGATTATTGTTACTTCATGATTTACGCTTACTCTATCCTTCCACTGTACTTGATCTACGATTGAGAATTATCCTGAATTAGATCAACGATTAAAGTTACTTCGTGATTCCGACCTTCGATGATTAGCTGATAACAGAGGATTGGATATCCCCAAAGTTAGTAATCCTATAGTAACATGATTTGTGATGTCAATGTTGATGTGGCACTGACTGAGTGGCTGCCATGTGTCACATAGATTCATGAATTTCGTATACCTAAAGTGCCAACTAGACCTTGACAATTGTCACCATCTAATTGCGCCACATGTCCTTACTAATGTGGTCATGTGGACTATGATGAAATGGTGTCTCAATGTGTGTGCCACGTGTCTTACTTCATGAATTTAGATCTCCGACCTTCATGTGAACTTACATTTTCTATACCCTTTTTCTTCGAAGTGGTCAATGTCGAAATGGTCAGCATGGAAGTGCTTACACTATCCTTCCACTAGGATTCATCCAACGACTATGATAAATGGTCTAGATTCATTTCGACCTTTGGGACTTCGGTTTATTCACTTTTTACCACTTCCCAATTCTCCTGCAGTGAAATTCCCCGAAGAATAAACCGGTAGTAACTTGACTTCATCTAACGGTCCTTCTTTAACCCAAAAATCTTAACATGATCCAACGGTTGTCAAGAATTCAACTATTCTGGATCTCGATCCTTTGGCCTTTCTTATCCTATCCTTCCAATTTACTCTGATCGGAAGGTCAATATAATTCCTGAAATGTATCTTAGATCAGACAACTCATGTCCACTTTGGGGCTTCATCTTTAGTAGTCACTCTGAAGTAGTCAGCGTCGAATTTGACCATTGTTCCTCCTACACGATCTGATGGTTTAAGTCACTCTCGAATCCTGAATCTTAAATCATATGACCATGATTCTCTCATTCTTTATGCAGGTTTCCTCTGTGATCCAACAGTCATATTTACATCCGAATTCTGGATGAACAACTCCAGTTGATTGATTCTTTATAAAGGTTTTCTTTACTCATAGAAATTTGTCGCCTTTGTTATTTCAAATGCACCATCTCTTCTGAGCTTCGATTAATGTTCTTACTTCTGATTTGTTCATCACTATTTCTCCTGAGATTTTAATAATTGTTTGTCCATTCTTTTATGTGTTGATCTTCAATCGTTAACCCTCCTGATATTTTAATTCCTTGTGCTTTGTTACTCTTTTTGTACATGGATTATCTCGATGCTACCTCTCCTGAGATTTAGAATCATAGGATCATTGTTGATCCTATCGTGATCAACAATGATCATGAATTGCTTCTGCCAGAAGGTGATCTTCCTCTTCCCCAAGGTGGTCTTACTTTTTATCTGATTATCGTACATGTTTGACGCATGTTTCCATCAATGACAACAAAAAATCAATAATTCCAAAAATCTACTCCTTTATCATTGAGGGAAACATATATGTAAGACAAAATTTGTTCATAACTTTTCTCCCCCTATCACTGATATTCTTTTCTATATGATAGCAGTTTGTTTTCAGTTTAGCTTTGTTTTACTACTTCTCTCTCCCTTTGACATGAATGACAAAGAGTGAGGCCTTGACTATTTTTCTCCCCTTGTGAATTTACTAACTGCTTGTTGGCATCAAAAGTCACTCCTGGATTGCAGCAGGAGTAAGCCTGATGCCCATTAATTTATGTCACTATTTGTTGATAAAGGGTGATGAATGGAAATAAAATCATAACAATATCGTTCTAACTTAGAAACTAGGCCAGGCCATCACAAGCAGATGAGGTCTTGGTTTAGCTTCAGACAGTAAGTTGTAATAAGGGTGAGTAGGAGGAAGACTTTTGTGAGAAAATATGAAGGGATGTTGTAGGCATTGAGCTTCTAACAACCTGTAGAAGAAAAAATTGAACACAAGAACCTCTTATATTCAAGAGAAGAAACACTAAAAGAACATAACATCGTTATAATAAATCCTTTATCCTAATACAGTCACGACAATTCATGTGAATCAGTCAATCATGAACCCTTTTAGTATGAGATCGAAACCAGATGAAAAAGAGAGATGCCTTACATTAAACAAGAAAATTTCATATGTAGATACAAAGCTAGGAAAACCAGTGCTTCATTAAAACATTACAGTCGGGAGCTCTGCTCTACCATCCATCCTTACAAAAATACAAAAATTGAGTATATATACTCAGAGAAATATGCCTCTTTGGCAATAGGAGGGTAGCTTGAGACATTAAAGTCCAACTTAGCATGTGCATGCTCCTCTGATCATATGAGGACATCATATCAGCATGGCTCTTTTAGGAAAACCTTCACACAAGATGATCTTGGGCAGACTACCTGCTAGAACCTCCATGCCTTACATTCATGGCTTGAGCTGAGGTTTCAACTACCTAATCAATTTTCATTAATTTCCTTCCTCCATGGCAGGTGGCTAAGACTTCGAGCACAAGGGGCGACCACACACTTGCTTCCTAGGGCTCAGAGGCTAGCCTCCTTTTTGTTTTGGCTCTGCCCTCAATGTAACCCATGGCCATGACCTGGCACCTCTCTCCAGAGGCACTTCGATACTTCTCCTTTTAGGAGATTCCACCATTCTAGCATCCAGGATCCTTAGTGACTAAAACTGGGAAACGACCCTCCATATCGACAGTTGGATCTGGCTTCAAAATCAGTGGACACGATCCATTTTTCCTTGAACACATTGGCTTTGCGCCCCTCATCTTCTTTGTCCCCACTCCATACGACCCTGTGCTATGATCGTGGGCCCGCAACCAAAGGCACCTTCGCATCTCGCATATCGTGGATGGAAGGGAGTCGACCCTTGTATTTCAAAGTCACGATAGGTGAGATAGCGACTAGACTCAATCGTGCGCCACATGTCCCTTGGTTGGATGGCTGAGATCCTCCCTTGATCAATGACCACGAACACTCATCGCTCAATGAGCATTTAAACTCAACCAACCCCCACTTTATCCCTGCTACCTTGTGATCGAGCGCCAGGACCGTGGGACCGCACCCAAAGGCGCCTTCACATTTCACGATTTCGGTGATGGAAGGGAGTCGAACCTTGTCTTTCAAAGTCACGATAGCCGAGATGGTGACCGGACTTAATCAGGCGCCACGTGTCCCAACTGGATCAGACGACCATGATCATTTCATGACTTTGGCCCTAAGGGATGAGCCCATGCGCTAAATGTCATGCAACTCCATGGCTTTGGCTTACCCGATGACCGTTGATCTGCTCCATCGATGGATCCTCGCCACTAAAAACAAAAATGCCCGCTCGCTTGATTTTAAGCCCGAAATGGAATTCTTCTGTGTGTTGCGCTTGACGCTCACGAATGCGGCCTTTGAATAAAACACATTTGATGGTTTTTTAAAACCCATTTTTTCACATTTTACACCAAGGACCCGAAATTGGAAAGAAACACCCCCCTTGCAAGAATTGGTGCTAACACTGCTTATCTCGGTCCATTGGGATGTTTTTGTTCAAATAAGTAGTCTTCTTGATACCAACTTGTAGTGATACCAATTTATAGTTATCAATTCTTTTAAACCTAATCTAATTACTTTCTTATCTGATAACCAATACTCCCCCTGAGTTTTTACTGACTTTCCTTTTTCAAATAGAACAAGAGTACGAATCTTACTGATCTACTTGATCTGCTTCTTATTCTTCTTTGATATTTCATAGGTATATCAATTGAGAATTGATACTAATTGATCGAATACCAATTTTTTTATCAATTGATATTTGATAATACCAATTGATCTTTGTTGATTGATACCCCTTTGAAACTCTCTGCTACTTTTTCTCTTCTCCCCTTTTTACAAAAATGACAAAAAATATATTTTCTTGCTCCCTATGAGGTTATACTCCCCCTAAGGCAATGCTCTCCTTTGTTCATTTTCTCCTTCTTGTATTCTACAACTCCCTCTATCAATGATTTTTCTTTTGTTGGCTAAAGGATTATGAAATCATCGGGATTGTGTCATATTCTTCTATAGGTGTTACACATTATTTTTTTCATCCCTATGATCATTAATGATGTAAGCCTATCTGTTTCCTTCAGAGGGGTCAGTGCCCCGAGTTCCTGAAGAAAGAAGGGAGAAGAACTTTTCCTGAGAAAAGAAGTTGCATTCTCCTTTGTAAAAACCCTATTAAAGAGGATGTTCGCAGGTTGCTATATAGGCAGGGTGTGAAAATGCCTAATTTTCACAGGCTGCACCATAGCTAGGTTGCGAAGTGTTCGCAGGTTGCTATATAGGCAGGGTGAAAAAATGCACATACGTGGGAAAAACGAGCATCTTCTCGATGCTTCTAGAAGGAGAAACTTCCATGGTGAGGTGGCATCTGAATGGTTTGGATCTTACTCACTTTCATGATTTAGTGGGATCATCCTAACCTCCTCACCTTATCCTCTTCAACTTATAAAAGGAGAGGAGCTCTCATGGAGAAAGTTAGCTTTTGTGTTTGGATCTTGGATTGGATTGAACTTTGGAGATCGTTAGCTTGGCTAGATGAGCCACTTTGTCAAGATAGATTGTGAATATTATCAGATCTATGCTCTCAGAATTCTTGGAGTGGAAGTGTGTGGGGAACAAAGGATAGCTGGAAGGGACCTTATGACATTAAGGCCACGATTGTAATCTCTCTTTCACATTTAATATGATACAGTAATATGATTCTTTTCTATAAATATTGTTGTGTTTTATTATATGATTCCTTGATCGCATACATAGGTTTATATGGATTTTATGCTATTACTATCACTTTGGTTGG
>JASDQU011176933.1:5793-16407 GCA_032191745.1 Picea mariana
GAATCATCTTGTACTTGAACATTTAAGTGGGGTAAAAGGAGGTTTCCCCCTCGAAGAGGCTTATTATCTGAAATTATCTCTTTTTCAAGGCGTTGAGTACTTTTCCTGAGGTTTTTCTATGCTATATTGTTGTTTGGTTCTTAACAAAAAACACAACAGATGGAAATTACTGCAGAAATCAACTCTATTCTCAAGTATGCTATATAAAAAAATATGCTAGCAAGACAAGATAAAAGGCCTACCTCGACCAAATGTTCGATGAAGTCCATCGTTGAGCACTTGACCCAAATAAATATACATGCAACTAGTCCTCAACAACCAAGCAAAGAAAGAATATGTTGATAATATATGATGTTAGCACATTCAATAGCATAATCCATTAACATTGATAACAAATACGCCCATGGAATAATAATTCAAATATTTGCAAGATATCAATTGGATGAGAAAAGAGTATTTTTATTAATATATGATCAACAGAAGTGAATAAGTTACAAACTTTCGTGTTGGCGCGGTTCCGAACCAAGAAACTAAGGTCCTTCCAATTGGGCATCCACCACTTCAATCTTCCACCAAAGGCAAGCTCATAGAAGAGAGACAATGAAGTTCTCAATCAATAAGGGAAGAGCTTGGGGGTTGAACACTGTGTTCAGACTTAAAGGACAAAGGGATGTAGACTCAATGTGAAGTGAATAATTCCTTCGAAGTAATTTTGCTCTCAAAGTTGAATTCTTTCTCCTCGTTTCCATAGCTCGGAATTGGCCCATTTATAGCCTTCAAGTGGAACTGAAGGGCCGAGTCGGAACTTTTCCATTATATGGAAGGCCAAGGATCATTGATCTCTTGTCGTGACATGGAAACTCGACACTATTTTTCATTTCTGGGAACATTTCTTGATGTATGCAAGTTGTAGTGGTGCAACATGTGTATACGCATGTTGTATAGTAGGAAAGGTATGTATATGTGGAAAAAGGTATTTTTAGCTCTTCTATTTGCAAAAAGGGATGGAATGTATGCATAGGGAAATGGAAAAAGGCCTTTTGTGAAAGATTGCATGGGGTGAGGCAAATCTTGCTATAACACCATGTGCTCTTTCTGGATGAGAAAACGATCGAGTGTATGTTTGTGGAGAAGAAGAAACAAGAGATTCTTAGTAAATACATGAGTGAGGATATCGTGGAGGATAAGATTGAGGCTAATGTAATTATTAATGTTTCGCGATATGGCATGCTCATAAAGCTTATGGATCATTGGGTTTTTTTTCAAATGTGCTTCTTAATTTCTATTAAATATACAATATGGGTATTAGGTCATTATTGATGTTTACATAGTATTATAGTTAAGACATGAACCAAGGTTCCTTTCTTGTTTATCGGAAAAAAGGGGCACTGGGAAGCTCTGATTGTAGATATTGGTAGTCCTAGTTATTCCAAAGTAGTGGCCAAGATGACATAATTGGAAGGGAATGAAGTGGATGTTCTTGGTTCCACTGGAAAGGGAATCAATTACATATACTTCTAGGCTATGAAATTCCTCCCCAATTTCAAAGAGATATTAGATAATCCTCCTGAGGAAAATAAGAGGAGGTGTAGGTATATGATTTACAAGAGAATCGACTTTCGTTTATATTGTGGCTACATGAATGATGAGGAAGGTATCTTGGTAAAATTTGAGTAGCCCACAGAGGAGGAGATGCAATACAAAGTGTTGAGGGAGTGCCAAAGGATCAAGTTTGTGCGCTAAATTATGAAAGGCGTCGAAGAGTGATCTCCTTCACAAAGAACAATCTCCACAAAACTTTAATTGCAGATATTTGCATATGTACTTTGTGAATTAAATTGTTTGTCAGTGCATGTATAACACACATGTATATTGTGTTTTTTTAAATGTTGATGTTGTTTTATTTATAAAATGTATTATGAATACACTAATGATTTCTCTGTTTTTAAATTAAATTTGGTATGTATCACTCATTAGAATTTAGAGTTTCCATATATATAATGTTTAACTTTAGTTTTATGAAATCATTTATTTTGGATTGTGATTTGAAAAACTTAGAATTGTTAATGTCCTATAATGTTTAATTCTTCTTCAAGGTGAACTTTTTGTTTCCCAACAAGATACAATATGTTGATTAAACATGTTTACAAAGAAAAATACATAAATATGATGAGCGATAATTTTGATTTGAATAATTATGTCATTTTCATATATTGTAATAATAACATTATGATATAATTATTCACTAATAATGATGACGATGTAATAATAATGTTCTTTTACTACTTTTTATTTTTTAAATATTACAAGACAAAGTTATAATATAATCGTTTACTAAAATCACAATTATTATACTTAATTTTTCCAAATATTTTATTAATTTATATTATTCAACTATTATAACATAATAAATTTATTTAATAAAGTTTAAATTATTAAATATAAAGAATATACAATAATAAATTTTGATCTATATACTTTCAATGAAATGGTTTTACAATTTTTAACAAAATACAAAAAATACAATTACTCAATCTTCTTTTTCTTATGCCCCAGGGGGACATCGAAAGGTGGACCCAATGCAAGGAATTTTTTATGAGTGGTTAGTGGTCTATGAAAGTTATAGTTTATTAACAACTTATCACCAGGATACAAACTATGTATTACATGCACAAAAAAAAATATAGATGTCTTTCTTTTCATAAATAACTCTGTGTCATTAAAGTGTTCCTCAAAGGAACAATTTGCACTAAATAATGAGGATTTACAACAATTTGTGAACCCTGCAATGTTCCTGTGAGTTTGTGGATAACCATCAATATATAATAGGTTTTTCTTATTAAATTTTTTAGAAGCATAACCAGTCATGCACATACTATACATGGAAATGCTATGTTTTTATTTAACAATATTCAAATAATCAGACTGATTATAAAGAGGACCACAATATGGCATAAGTGCTATTGCCTTTTTGGGAGGAACGGATACATTTGAAAGGATAAACAACCCAATATTTGAAACATCTATATTAGACATGGAAATCATATAACTATTACCAAAAAAAGAGAATCTAGTTCCAACATCGTGCATATGCATGGAAGATGGCCAAGTGCCATACAAAGCTCGGTTGTAATAGGTTTGGTATTTTCATTGAATATGGATAGGAAGAGGGAAGTCATCGCAACCTTCCAACAATTCAATAGATTTTGGTGTGTACTTAGACATTTTTGCACTTAGTTCATATAATTTTTTGAATCTCCTAATAGAGATGATTTGGATAGTATTAATATCATATTGTTTCTCACTATAACTCTTTGTTGATTCAATAGAAGGGGATGGGTTGGCCAATTTAGGATGAAATTTAGCTGATCTGAATTCCAACTTTTCAAAAAAGGATCATATGGAAGTGTTCCTACGTTTCTTTTATATACCACCTAATGGATTCTTGACCACATTGGGAGGTATTATACCATCAACTTTGGGTAGTCAATCATTAATATAATGGGACAATGTGACACGCTAAGGGTTCTTCTTCAACCCTTTAAATTTTGAACAACTACATACTACTAGTGTGTCATAAAAGAGATCCAATTCATGGTGTAATATCACTGACCAAGGTTGCAGGTTGCTAGAAGATGGAATCTTACAATTGATAAGGTAAAGAAACTATCCATTTTCATCAAATATTTGTATGTTATATCTTTCTCCTGATAATAGCTTGTGCTATTTTTAGACTAGTGGAATATCGTGTGCATCCAAACTCGATCCAAAAACACGATCCTACAAAATTCAATGAACAATTATTCAAATGCATGTGCATAAATGACATAAATTCAATCATATAAACGAATTATAAATAAAATCTAGATTTACTTCAAACAGTGGGGGAGAAGTTGGCGAACTTGTAACGATATGAAATGAGCTAGAATATAAAGAATTGGTCATTTGATATTATAACCTTTTGTCCATGTGTTTGATCCAAAACCATCATCAATACATGAATGAATTCTTAAATGAAAGTTTGGGAAGCATAGAACTATCCAAATTCAAACAAATTTTCAAATGGATTTTAAAATTTATCGGTGCTCTTAATTAGTTATAGACTCACCGATGCATATATATATATAATAAATAATCGGTGCACATATATACAAGAAGGAATTAGTGTGTTAAATTATGAAAATCACCAAAGTTTCACCTCAGGTAATGTCTCCGCAAAGAAAAAGTTTCACAAAATTTAACTACAGAGTTTTACATTTATATTATTTCAATAAAATTGACATTGATGAATTTTTATGTCTATATCACACTGTGTAACACACCCAACCCCCTAAGTACCTTTTAAGGGATGGGGTATTAAAATTTTGTTTACCTTAACCAACTCAGAATCCCCATTCCGACGACACCATTTCCCTCTTCTCGTCAAGGGCTTTCCAACAACTATAATTGTGTTCAAAACTTTGCTCTGGATCGAAATTTATAACCTCCCAAATTTCTCGGGCCTCCATTGGCCCAAGACCACCTAACCACCATGTGGCATCCACGTTGCCTCTAAATACTCATGCCATCCAATATGACATCTTCCATCAAGCAAATTAAGCTCATGCGTCCAATCCCTTGTCATATCTTCGTCGTCATCAAGGTTTTACTCCCATAGAGCCTCAAACACCCTAATACTAAAAGTTCTGATGATGATCACATCTTGGGACTATACTAGATCCAACGGTCTTCTATTTGAGCATCCCATGGCTCTGGTTGCATTGATAATACAAACTAGTATGAAAGTTAACTCTTGTCCCTTTTCCACTTCTAAAATAGATGAGCAGAGTCCACAATAAATCGATGATCGAGATTGAATCTCCACCCTGCATTGGCCAACAGTCCAAATCTTTGTATCCTTTCGTCATTGTTGAAGTTCCTTGCCAATTCCTAAGAGGTCAATCCTTTACATCCCGACAACATTACACCTAGGTCAATGGTCCATATCTCATCGTCGCATCCCCTTCAAGATCTATGGCTCTCAATGTGTCACCGATATATTTCATCATCATCATTCTCCTAACTCACCATCCTACTACCCTGATGACGATACCTTAGACATCAATGGTCCATATTCACTGGCTTGTAGATCCAACGAACTGAAATAAAATGAATGTTCAGAGGACCTCCTCACTCAACAGGTTGTATTCTTTCCTAGTTGACCAATCACTTGGTGACATGTGTCACTGCTTTTCCATGTTTTTACCATTACATCATTCTCCTCTTCATATTTCCCATATGGTTCACATGCCTTTCGATGGATTAAATCACTCCCCAACTCACCATTGATCTATGGTCTAGATTGGCCCTCATAGCTCTCCTATCAGAGTGTTTCTACTTTGGCCCCTAGAGAAACTCTAACCATCAGACTCAAATGATGTTCACCACCTGGCATACGAGACCACTATGTACCTTCCACCTAGGAATCCTTTTCCATGTGTATCGATCACCTAGAACGACACATGGCACATTCGTACCCAAAGGACTATACCTCAAAAGGGACAAAACTTTGTGACACATGGCACTATCTCCACTAGACATGTGGCGTCATCGCCACCTGACATGTGTCATTCATTTTCCATAAAGATTCTCTCTTATAGGTTCCAAGTCAATCATGACACATGGCACAATCATTGCTTGACACGTGGTACCATCCACGTCACCCTCTCATTCTGTTTGGTAGGATATCAATGGTATAGATCTACTTTATAAGCTCCTCCAATTCATGGTAGATGAACAATCGAGATATTCTCTCGGATTTCCTCCGTCCACAGTAGATCAACGGTCTAGATCTGCCCTTGGATTCCCTCCTTCAGAGTGTATTTCCTCCGAGAATTCAACTTACTCCAAACTGTATCCTGCAATGAATGGCTAGGATCTATTGTTGATAAAAAATAGACAGGAACAACAAGATGGCGAAAAAGGATCACAAGCCAACACTTATGTATTCACACCAATGTTACATATTTATAGTACAATGGGTTATGCCACCTCATAGAGACATTTTCTCTAGATCCTAAAATCATGCAAATCTTGTAGTGAAAATTAGACAATAATACATTTACAGTTTTTTCATGCCATGGCATGGAAATCATTGATCATGAATAATTACAAGCTAGGGGAAATAGGGGTGTTACACACTAGGAGCCTAAAATTGTAAGAAAAATCTCTGCAAAATTTAATTGCAGAGGTTTGCATTTCTATTATGCCAATAAAATTGGCACTTGTACATTTATAGGTATATATAACATTGGGTGCCTAATATTGTGTAACGCAATGAATGTATAGTGAAAAAAAACTAAAATCGTAAATATATACTTTTCATCAGTTCTTATGTATGGACCAAGAACATTGGTCTTCCTTGAAGCGCATCGGTGATTTAAAGTGCACTAGTTCTCTTTAAAGTGCACAGGTGCTCTAAAATATATAGCACACCGAAAATATGTTGCAAAAAAATAGCGCTCAGGTTTACCATCAATGCGCCAAAATATAAAGTGAAAAAACTAGAAGGAATTTTTTTTTTGAAAAGTATGTATTTATAAATGAAAACACTATTCATTATTTCATTGTTTTGGAAAAATTAAAAGGGGAGAATTTTGCAAGAGAGATTTACTAGCAGAGAATTTGGAGTGAGTTGATTTTTTTGAAGAGCCAAAAAATGGAATGTCGTCCTAAGAGGAAAAAATTTTGAAGGATGTAAAGGATGATGATAGCTTGGTCATTAATTCAACTGGAGTGGTGCTTGAAGTTAGTGAGAGGGAAAATTTGTTTTACAAAACTTTCAGGGATATAGTGGAAAGAACATATAGATGTACTTTCCACTTACAATACAAAAATCAATCCAATTACTCCAAGAATCAAGTTATACATAAACTACATGAAGAGTGATCTGTAAACTTCCATGGATATTCCACTAGGAAAGTTCATCACAACATATCTAATAAACTGATCCCGATGGATGTCGGTGGCCTCCCACCTATTCCAACTAGTTCATTTTGGAAGTTTGGTAGTTTTGTTTTCCTAGATTTCGGCTCCCTGACTTGCAGGGCTGTTTTGAGGCCCTAAACAACATTTTTAGGGCTCGCCACAATCATAAATTCCCTTTTAAAGATAGCAGCAAAATGTGTGTTCCTCGGATAGACCTTTCCAACGGGACATCATGTGCCTAAAACGAAGATCGTATGCAAAAGTTACGACCCCGGGAAGTTGATGTACTAACTTACCCAAATGGGGCCCACGTGACTTTTGGCGCTTCATATCCTAGGGTTATGTTTTTGGATGTCTAGGGTTTTTGAAATTCTTGTTTATTGTAAAAATTCCTTCAGAGCCTCATTGTAATGATCTTCTCGCAAATGAGCACATTCGTCATGTCTCTTCTCAAAGATAAGATGTCACCATTCCAGCAAGCTTGTTTTCTACTGCAATTTACAGTTTCAACTTTTTCCTTATTGAATAGAAAACCAAATTTATTGTATCTATGTTATTCTGTGCTAAGCATATTTTAATAATCTGTATTCATTTCGTTATGCTCATAAAATCTAAATCATAAGAAAAACTGAAATCTACACTATGAAGGCTAAATTCCTTTAAATTCTAGAATATTTAATTACTAATTTTATGCTTATGCATGAAATAGATAAAATGTGGAAAATAGATAACAATAAAATACAATCACACACCATACAAAAAATATCACAGATATTTTCTTTGAGAAACCCTTACGGGAGAAAACCCATCTAGAAGGTGAGGTTTCTCTACTCTCTTTTCTCTAGTATGGAAATGATACAAGAACAAGGAGTTACCTGAGACTTATGGCCTACTAGGCTGCTACATAACATTAACCCCCTTTTTTTTTATCTCTAATTTTCCCACTCCTAGTTATTCTTCCCTTCTATGGAACAAAATGCAATAACATAGAATGGAAAACTCGTTCTCCTCCTAGCAGCCTGATATTTAACATAGCCTGGTGGCCATCTAGGGTTAGGGTATTTACTTCCTCAACCTTCAATTAGTGATCGAGTTTGGACCCTCTAGAGTGTTCTATAAAATACACTATGTGTCTATACCCACACATTTAAGTAATGGGGGTTAACATGGCATCCACTCGCACCATGGTGATCAATATGGTAGGTTAACTTGTGGGAGGCATAACGTTCGTATATGAACTCTGATTAAGGTGATTCATTCACCATTGGAAATGTCTTGGTGTGTATAATATAGAATATTTATCCATAGTAAGGTTTGGACCATAAAAAGTGTCATTTGATGCCTCAAAACAACTCTAGAATATTTCAGATGTTTTTTTGGACCTAAATTTCCAAATTTGGACCAATCGTCAAAATGGCCCGACAAGATGATTCCTCCAATTTTTCAACACAGAAAATACTGAGATAGATGAAAAATGAAATAATGATCCAATATGGATAATACCTCCCCATTTAGGTATGATTTTGGTCCCCAAAATATTTATTGAATGAGGTGAGGATATTTTCCCTATACCTTCTCCTTGGAGTACCACTTTGCTTTACCTGGAAGTTCTCCTTTAAACCCAATCTGCCAAGGTCATGTTGCCCTTGTCTTGTAGTTTTGGACCTCTTCTGCATAATTGTGTCATTTTCCAACTCTTCCTAAGCATCTAATGATAAGTCCTCTATGAAATGTAGTAACTACTCCTTCTCCCGATCCAACATGGAAGGCTCATAGAGTTTAATATTCTCCACATTCACTACTAAGTAAATGTGCATGTATGGGGATAGACTGAGCCTTTAGGATTTATATCCCATTATTTCCAATATCTCAAAAGGACCATACCACATAAACTTGATGTTTTTACCATGACCCTATAGTCTTTCCTTATTCATTTGTAACCATACTCTATCTCCCACTCTAAATTTTCTTTTTGTTCTGTGTTGGTCATGTCTAGCCTTGTATTTTTCCTATGACTTATTCAATGTCTATTGTACTTGCAAATTAATATTCCTAATATTCTCAAAAAAAATTCTACTTTTAATGAATCTATGGTGAGTTCATCCCTCACTCATCCTTTCTATCCATATACAACATCTAAGGGTGAAAGTGGAAAATATCCAAATCAAGTTTCAAAAGGTGGCTTACAAGTAGAAGTGTGGACTGCTCTATTATAAAAGTGTTGTATATAGATCAGATTTTCATCCCAGGTATTTGGATGGTTTTGATTGTAACCCCTCAAAAGTTACACCAAAGTCCTATTGACTACTTTTGTCTGCCCATTGTTCTATGGATGGAATGCCATATACCTATTGAGCTTAGTGTCCATCTTCTCCCACAATGTAGTCTAGAAGGCACTGAGAAATATGGTGTCCCTATTTGATATGTTTCTCCTTGCTATCCCAAAGTGCACCTAGACATATTCAAAGAATAAGTCTATTTCTTCATCTCCCTTGATGGTATTTTTACAAGGCATGAGAATGCACATTTTTTTGAATCTGTCAACTACCATGAACATATATTCATGTCCCTTCTTATTTATTGGTAAACCTCCCACAAAATCCATGGAAAAATTTTCCCAAGGTTATTGGGCTTGTTGGGATTCTTGTTACTGGGCTTACTGGTACAAAAAAGTATACATCCTCTAATATATCATGCTACATCTTCTTTCATTCTGGGCCAGTACACCTACCTCTATAAGTTGGAAATTGTCTTCCCAACACCAAAATTTTATGCAACCTTGGAGTTGTGAGCCTCTCTAATAAGCTACAACAATTCACATTTAGGGACACATAGCTTGTCAAGATTGTAGAGTAAATCATTCTGGAAATGATAGTCATCCTTGTTGTAGCTACATAGTAAACTTCCATATGATTTTTTCCCTGTAGATACTGAAACACCTCCTTGAAGTCTCCATATTCTATATATGCCTCTCTTTTTGCATCATGGGTAAAAGGCTCCATGTGCATCAAAGTTCCCAAAGTTGTAATCTTGGATGTGGGTGGTCGTGAAAGCATGTCTGTAAACTTGTTTTTTCTACCCTTGTTATTATTTATGACCACATGAAACCACTATAATAACCTCATCCATTTGTAGTTTCTAGTTTTTTGTAACTTACTCTCGGCCTACAAATACTAGAGCGGCTAGTGATCTATGAGGATGATGGTCTCCTTTCCCATCAAATAGTTCTTCCACTTTTTCATATCTTGTACCAAGGCATATATCTCCTTGTCGTAGGTAGCGTATTTGAGTATTTCCCCATGAAATACTTCAAAATTATAGAAGACAGACCTTCCTCCCTACATAAGGACTACTCCCATGGCATACCTAGTTGCATTTTTCTCCACTTCAAAGGTCTTATGCAAGTTTGGTAGTGTGATCATTGGTTCTTGACTAATATTTCTTTTCATTTCATCAAAGGCCTTCTACAGATTAGTCCCCCACTGGAAACTCTTACTTCTTGTTGTTATTATGTGCAGTGGTGCAACTACTGCTGAAAATGAAGCTATGAACTTCCACAAGTATTGTGCTACCCCAACAAAGCTCCTAAATTCTATTTAATTTGTAGGAACTGGCTATTTCATGATGGCCTCCATCTTGGGAGATCTA
>JASDQU011176933.1:16427-26583 GCA_032191745.1 Picea mariana
TTACTTCTTGTTGTTATTATGTGCAGTGGTGCAACTACTGCTGAAAATGAAGCTATGAACTTCCACAAGTATTGTGCTACCCCAACAAAGCTCCTAAATTCTATTTAATTTGTAGGAACTGGCTATTTCATGATGGCCTCCATCTTGGGAGATCTATCTTGATCTCTCCTCCACCAATGACATACCCCAGATACACCAAATACTATTGAGAAAACTCACATTTCTTGAGATTCACCAGCAACTAGTGCTTCTTCAAGGTCTCTATTACCTACATAAGATGTGAGATGTGATCCTCCTAGGTGGCATTATAAACTAGTATATGATCCAAATAGAAAATTAAAAAATAATCTAAATAAGGGTGTAAAACATCATTCGTTATTCTCATAAATGTAGTTGGTGCATTGTATAAACCGAATGGCATGAACAACCACTCATACAAAACTTACCTTGTCTTAAAGGAATTCTTCCAAATATCTTCTTCTTTGACTCGTACCTAGTGATATACTGATTTAAAATCCAAATTAGTGAAGTGCTTGGCATGCTGCAACTAGTTCAAAAGATATCGATCCTGGATAGAGGGTACCAATTCTAGATTATAATCTTTTTCAATGCCTTGGGATCGATACAAATTCTCCAAGTCCCATCCTTATTTGAAACAATTCTGATGGGTGACCCACAAGGTGAGGTACTTAGTCGAATCACACCCTACTCCAACAATTGTTGCAACTATTTATTTACTTTGTTTGCTTCCAAAACTAACTATATATACAGCCCAATATTCAACAAGGGTGAGTCTAGCAATAATTGGATTTCGTGCTCCACTTCCCTCTTATGTGGTATCCCTTTACACTACTGGAAAAATCCTTTGTATTCCTTTATAAAATACTCTAATTCATTTTACTTCTCCTTAGTGCACCCTTCTAGGGATGTCCTTACTTTTACAAAATCTTCACTGGACTTATTTTCCCTTGGGAAAAGTAAAACATATTTATTGCTAGAACTGATCAATTTCTTAGCTTTATTGGCACTTACCAATGAAATTTTTGAATTTCCCTTGTGCACATTGATGGTGAATGATTTCCCATCATTTATGAGATGGTATTGGATGGCTCTTCACATGAATATAGAATCCCTCATATACATGTAGGGGTTTCCAAACACTACTATGCATACATCCAGTGGTACTACGTCCAATTCTACTTCATCCATAAGATTGGAACTTGCAAAAAAATTAATCTTGCACTGCTTTGTTACCTTGATCTTTGCATCCTTATTTACTCAACCCAGTGGATAGGGGATAGGATGAACATAAACTATCAAACCAAGCTTGTCGACCAAATCCACTACTATGATATTATCATGTGAACTAGAGTCGAACAAAGAATCTATATTGGTCTTCTTGACCTGAATATTTATGTGGAAGATCTTGGTCATCTCCTTCTCTTCCTCATGATGAATTCTACTCAGATTCGTCTCCTTATGCACATACGTGTAGACAATATTTTCATCCACATCAGAGCTACTTTCAATCTGATTTCTTGAATCTATGGATAGAAGGTTCTTGTTCTTTCCTTCCTTCTTGTGATTCTTTTGGTTCAACTCTGGATGTAGTTTCCAACACTTTTCCTTATTGTGGAAATCAATGTTGTAATGATTGAATGGGATGAGATCCTTGCACTAATTTTTAGTAGTTTTTGTCTTATTATATTTTCCCCCTTTCCACTTCTTTATCCCCTCCTTAGGATATCCTTGGTGCTCTTTCTTCTTAGAACCACTTGGTTTCCCCTTCTTTTGGCCTATGTTTTCTAGGTATTGTTCTTGTACACAGACCTCATCCATTGTCCTTGGCTTGAAGAGAATCACCTACTTTTGTAGATGACCGTGTAAACCCCCCAAATACTTGAGGAGTACATCTAGGTTCTTGGTAGAGATACCTAACATGATGGCCATATTTTTGAACTCAGTGGTGTACTCTTATACACTTTTCCCCTGCCTCCACATGAAGTAGTGTCATCAGATCCATTGGTCCTTTGCATACCCAATATGGTAGAATTGAAACATGATCAGGGTTTTGAATTCCTCCCACCTAGTTACTTAAGGATCACCCTCTATCCTAAGTGTTTCTGTATGGATTTACCACGAGGTTAAAACATGGTCCTATAACTTCAATCTAGAAAATGAAATCTTTTTCTCTTCATCTATATGGTGAATGATAAAATAAAATTCTAGTTGTTGCAACCAATTATTCAATTTCAATGCATCGATATCACCTTGGTATGGATTTATGTCCACTTTCGCTTCCATCATGAATAGGAACTATGAAGGGTTAATGGCAGTCGAACTTGCCTACTCTTTATTGGGTTCTTT
Organism: Picea mariana; assembly: GCA_032191745.1. NCBI lineage: Eukaryota > Viridiplantae > Streptophyta > Pinopsida > Pinales > Pinaceae > Picea > Picea mariana. Next base: position 18,795 of record JASDQU011176933.1, read on the forward strand.
CCATGACTCCTTTCTCAAGTCTTCCTAATATCTCAATTTCCCCTCCGATCTGATCTCTAAGTTAAAGCCTCCATCATATTCGAACAATATGAGCTTTATTGCCAGAGCCACAATAAGGAGGTTCATCTTGCAGTTGATATTGGCGACATGTGCTTCCAACCTCTCAAATCTCTCTTATGTTGGATCATGAGGGTTGTTATGAACATACTCGTCCTCCATGGCTCGGGTTTTTGTGACTTATCTTTAAGTTGATTCCTATATCCCACAACTTCCCACAAATACCAAAAATAAAACCTTCTCTGATACCAATATGATATGTAAATTGTCATGGATATTGCAATGAAATAGTTCGTCACAATAGATCTATTAAATAAAACTAAAATCTACACTATGAAGGTTAAATTCCTTTAGATTTCAAGAATCTTTAGTTATTGATATTCTACTTACGCATGAAATATATAAAATGTGTAAAATAGAGAATAGTAAAATACAATCACACGCCATCCACAAAATAACACAAATATTTTCTATAGGAAACCCTTACGGGAGAAAACCCAGCTAGAAGGTGAGGCTTCTCTTCTCTCTTTTCTCTAGTATGGAAATTATGCAAGTACAAAGGAGAAGGCACTCTCTATGGAGTTACCTGAGACTTGTGTCCTATTAGGGTTCTACAAAACATAAACCTCCTTTGTTATGCTATCTTATTTTCCCATTCACAGTTGTTCTTCGCTGCAATGGAAAAAAATATAATAACAAAGAATGGAAACCCCTTCTCCTCCTAGCGGCCTTGTATTTAACATATCTCGATGGTCGTCTAGGGTTAGGGTATTTCCTTCCTCAACCCTCAATTAGTGATCAGGTTTGGACCTTCTAAAGTGTTCTATAATATCCACTAAGTGACTAACCCCACATGTTTAAGTAATGGGGGATGATGTGGCATCCACTCGCACCATGGTGGTCAATACAATAGGTCAACTTACAGGAGGAATAAATTTCACATACGAACTCCGATTGAGGTGATTATTGCATCGTTGGAAAGGTATTGGTGTGTAAAATATAGAATGTTTCTCCATATTAAGGTTTGGACCATAAAAAAGTGTTGTTTGATGCCTCAAAATAGATCTGGAAGATTTCATATGGTTTTTTGGACCCAAATTTCCAAATTTGGACTAGCTTCCAAAATGGCCCTGCAAGTTGATTCCTCCAATTTTTCCACCCATAAAGTACTGAGATAGATGAAAAACAATATAATTATTCAATCTGAATAAAAGAGTCTTCAAAGCAATGGTCAATGAGACCTATGATACTTGCGATAGTAAATACTTGCAATCACAAAAAAGAATCATTTAAAAGGTATTATTACCAAACATGTTTTTCTACAATATGTTTCAATAATTACCAAATTAATTTGTTTTGTTATATTTACTTTTGTGTCCATTTAAAAAAATTATTGTGTTTTTTTTTCGTTTTTCAGGAAGATTATGAAAATTCCAAATCATGGACAAGGGGATAGCCAATACATGTCAGTGGGGATGTCCAAAAGCGTGTACAAGGAGATGGTAAAAGAAATGAACATAATTGCATCACAGGAGGCATACCAACAACAATGCACATCAGAGGTATGTAACCATTCATTTATTCTTTTATGTACATTGAATTTAATTATCGTATGAAATACTAATTTTCAATTGCTTTGTTGCAAAAAAGAATACAAAATGGAACCCATTCAACACATAAGACTATGGCACAAACCCCTTCTCCCCTTGGGACTATGTGACCTCCTGGTCTTGGATCTTCAAACTCCTGAGTCGTATTGACTCTTTGGGTCCCTACGGGTAGCCAAAATTTCTATACACAAGCCCATGTTCTCCTAAGTGACCACGAGTTATGATAGTGGATCTATCCCTTCACAACTTCAGGCTTCGAGGATATCCCGATCTCTTTTTATAAGACTCTTTGAAGCACTCTCCTCTGAACTTAGGTCCTCGTGCCATGTGCATCCTTTAATTATGATATCCCAGTGATATTTTGAGTTTCGCAGCTTCACGAAACTCCTACTCATCTTGCATACAACCCTCTGGACCTTCGACTCTCAGATTTCTCAATCTGCTACCATGCATCCTCTACACGACCAACGATTGTGATTACTTCACAACTCCGTGAGTTCATGAATATTCCCTTACACACCTCCAAACTTCCCAAACCACGAAGTGCCAAAACACCTTACAGCCAACCTCTGCGCATTTCTCCTAGATCTGATGGTTTGGAGTTATTCACCTCCCTCTAGAACAAATCTTGTTCACAGATTTTGATGAAAGCTTCATCGACTCTCCTCCTTGAATATTCTCCACTTCTCTCCCTCCTAAGCTTAGATTCCTCGACCTTCTCTTGTTCCCCAGAACACTCTCTTCGACACTTAGTTGAAATCTCGACCTGTTCACACCTTGCAACAGGTTTTCTCCCACACTCGATTTCTTTGTGGATGATTTCGCACTCCTTGTGACTGTTATCCAACTCCTTCTCTCTTATGTGACTAAAGTTGCACTACTCCTCCTGAGCTTTCAAGTCTGAAAACTCTGTCCCACACTCCTTGTGTACGTCTATGCACTCCTTGCATACACAAGTTCACGCTATCTCTTATGATCTTACGAGTCGAAACAAACTCTATCAACACACTCCTTGCAAACGTTATGCACTCATTGCACTCGCTCGTAGAAGAGAAACAAATGAAACTTATTCACTCTTCACAGTGACTCATACATTCAACCATGTAAATGCATGCATAGATACAAGAACAAGAAATAATAAAGAATAAAACAGAAAATTCTACCATGCACTCATTCAGATAGACGCATCAAAGTACACATATTTGGGACAATGTTCCTCTATTATACTCATTCAACTGAAAATTACATACATTCATATACTACTTTTGCGTAGCTCTCAGCTCCTGGCTACAATGTCAATGGCTCTTGATCATGAGAGTGCCAACAACAACTATAATGGCAATGTACACACTAGATTCAGCAGCCTTTTCTCGGCAACAATACAAAGCTTTATACAAGGGGTTCTCTTCGATCCTTTGCCTCCAATTACTCTATGTTATCATATCGAAATAAAATCTTTCAACTACTTAACATTTATTACAATAAATATTTGAGTCAGACAGATAAGAGCGAAAGTTTCAGATCTATACTGCAATCATTCACATTAAAGAAAAATACAATCCCTCATCGATCTTATGCGATGGCTCAGCCTCCGATAATTAAATATATTCATAACTCAAAATCCTTTTCAGATATCACATTAATACACCAACTTTGGAATTCAAAATATTTCAAAATACGCACTAGTGTGCCCATCTGTCTTCTACTTGTGCTTTGCTGGTGATATTCCTGCATCAGACTGGATGACAAGGAAGAAAAGGGTTGATCACAAATCTTGTGAGTACTTATGTTTTTGAACTTCCTTATCATTTCATATTTGTTGTGATCTTTATATTTAAATAATCAATTTACACTCGTCCATGGATGTCTTCTAATAAGTTATAACATACAAATAAGAGCCAAGCAATGAATTGATCAACATCGGGTTAAGGGTTGTGAGTATTTGTTGAAGTATCAAGTTTTAATTGAACACTTTGTAAGTAGATATGTTTCTTAACTTCCATTGTTTTATAATTAATGGAACAATAATAAATATTTATATTAATTATATCAACTATGCTTTGTCATATCATATTAAACATGCAAGAAACAAAGTATGGAGAGAAACCAACAAAAGAGCTTTTGATGCATGGCACGCAGCATGACTTCAAAATCGGATGTATTGTTTATGAATCATTCGTTGTTATGGTGCACTTTTTTATTTATGTAATCACGTATATTCTACTATATGTACAAATGTAAATTTACTTATTACACTTTATTTCTATGTTTGTAGATGGAACATGAACAGGGGGAACATAAAAAACAAGTTGATGAACAAAACATTGGTTTAAATAACTAAATTACAATGTTTCCTACAAGTGATGAAGAAATGAGGTATGCACATAGCTCGAGTGATGACAACAGCTCAACTGATGAATGACAATAAATATAATTGAATGTTACTAGAAGTTGCATGTTTTGGAATATTGTCTGTGAAAATCACGGATTTTGTTTAATGTACTCGACATAATGTCCCAATTGCATGAGGACATGTTACTAATAAGTGTAATAATTACATATCAGTTGCATTTTTATTATTGTGTACCTTTATGTTATCCTATTTTGTATGACAATGGGTATCTTATTCATATACAATAAAATGGGTTTCTTATTTTATTACATTGTTGAATGTTGTAAAATGTTGTGTTGTTGATTAATTAATATATGGATAATTTAAAATGTTACAAATAATAGAGGTGTAAATCATTGGATAATTTAAAAAAATATATATTATTATAAAAATATTTGATTTTGAGATTATTAATAGAAAAATTGTAAAAAATCAATTAATTAAAATATATACATATTGGTGCATTGTATTCTTTTGAACTCGCTAAATGGTGCATGCCATAAAATAATGGCAATGCATTTTTTTTTATCAATATGCATTAGGCCCATTAATTAAATAGAAGCATTGGTGCTAACAATTGTGAAAAAACATTGGTGCTTTATATAATATCCGCATCGGTGCTTTATATAAAATATATGCATCGATGCTTTATATAATATCCACATCGGTGCTTTAAATAAAATATATGCACCAGTGATTTAGAAAAAATATATGCACCAATGCTTCATGTAAAATATATGCATCGATACTTTATATATAATATACACATCGGTGTTTTAATTATCAGATACGCACCAGTACTTAGTAACAAAAAATGGCACTGACATCTCACCTCAATTTATGGAAATTTCATTATCCTTCCATGCACATGGTAGTATAGGCACCAGTGTGACCATCTATCAGAGCACTAGGGTGTAATATTTATATGAGCACCGTTGCTGCATAAAAAAACACATGCACCAATGTGTACAGTAACAATAAAGCCATGATGTTTCATATAACATAAGACATGGTACCATTGCGTAATAATTTTAAGAGCATTGATTCTTTGTTATTGTGTGTTTTCATTGGTGTATGTTTTTTTTTATACTAGGGGAATCGGTAACAACGGCAGTATCGTACTCGCGTGACACGGGGTCGAATCCTGTCGGCTGCCTTATAACCCCTAGGGAGAAACGCACAGCCCGCAAGCACGCCCTCCGAGTAAATCGGGGTGAGAATCGACTTTGAGACCTCATTTTACATAGTTCCTTCCATTTACACGACACTTGCCAATCGGTCTACACCCCTGCGGGCTTCACTGGTGTATGTTACTTAAAAACACATCGATGCATTTTTCTTAAGAACACATTGATGCATTTTAATTAAAACACATCGGTTTTTTTTGTTTTTTTTTACAAAAATGGTTAGAAGATTATATTAAAAAGCAGAGGTCAAGCCTCTGGTGAAAATACATCTTTGATTTTTTGTTGTATATAGAGCAGTGTTCTCCACAAAACCAGAATATTCTACCCTAATTTAAAAACTATCCCTACAGAAAGTAGCAGGGGCTTTACTGCCTGAATAATTACATATTAAGTTTTTATTTATAGATAGCATCTAAAATCAACAAAACCAAAAGACCTGGCCTTAAGCTTCCTGACTGTCAAAGTTTCTAGGGAATGTCGGTACTCCAACTCCATATTCTGCTTCTTTTTCAAATTGACACTCGAAGGTCAATTTTTCCACTTGAATCTATGCCTTTAAGACTTTGAAGGTTAAATCCTAGTGCATGTCATCTTGTTCTTTTAGCTTTTGGTCGACCGTGTCTGTCATTTCTTCCCGCAAACAGATGAAATCCTCGTCCATCAAGTTGAACCTTCTCCCTGCTGCTCCATCCAAATATGTCATCTCGTTCTTCTGCTCCCTTTGTTGCGCCTTGAGATGTCGGAGCTCCCTTTCCAGGGCCCTAATCCACTTCTCTGTCGAGGGAACTCTTGAGTCGGATTCCATTGCAACCTCCATCTTTTGATTTCCTTCCTTCTATCTGAACAACCAACACTGAATGGACCAGCTTCTGGAGCCACGAATTACCTCAGGAAATAACACTTCTAAGATTATGTGAGAATGATGTTGAAGGGCATCGACGAAGGGGTATAAATTACATCCCTCTCAAATTCCAACCACCATCTTAATTACAAACTAGAACCTCTAGTGTCGAAGAGAGAGTTCACACAAGCCTCCGTCCTTCTAAACCAGGAGAGATGACTTTAATTTATGGGTCCTCTACATGTCATACACCAACTGTTCAAGATCCACTTGGGAAGGGCTCTTGCTGACAGGCCTTTGGGCCCCTCCCCTTGGAGGCTTAAGGAATTGCCATTTGGCTTTCCATCCCATTGACAAGGAGTGTTCCCTTTCCCAAGGGAGTTGCCTTGTTTGCTTCTAGGTCCGCAAGTGAGTTTAGTTCCCTTAGCACATGGTACAAACGAAACGAGTTGAGGTTTTTTAAGAGGAGCTTGATTTTTGCTAGGTAATGATTCAACTTAGCCTTCTTTGGAGGTGTTTTGAATTCCAGCGACTGGATTAGCAACCTAGAGTCACCAAAGATTATTAGGTCTTTAATATTTTGAGTCAATGCCTAAAAGAGCCCCTGCCATAGAACCAATGCTTCGACGTTGTTATTTGTGTCATTTCCCAGTCCCCAGGAGTAGGTCAATTATGTTAATCCATCTGGACCTAGTAGGATCCCTCCCCCTCCTGTCGCCCTCACATCGGTTTGTTTGTTACTAATAAAAGCACCGACAAAAAAAACCTCATCTACAACCTTTGCCTACCCAAAAAAAATTATTTATATGGAACATCCATTAAAACCTCTTCTTGGGACAACGAAGGTTGTAGCGGATGGTTTTTGGAAAAAAATTCCAAACCTTGTAACATTAAAAACCTCTGCAAAAACCTCCACTGCAAGTTGTTCTCCTTGTAGTGTAATGACTTCCATGTGTTCTAAAGGTTGTTTTGGTAATTTCTTCTAACCTCATTCTGATTTGATGATATCCGGAGCAGAAATCCAACATAGAAAAAAAAAATCTCCTTGCAATTCATCAATGACAAGAATAGGAAACTTATCTTTAATGGTCATTTTGTTGAGTTTTCTATAATCTAGAGACATATTCCATGAACCATCATTTTTTTTAACCATAACTATTTTTTAATAGAAAGCACTTTGTCTAGGTTGAATGATGTCGACCTCTAACATTTCTTGAATCATACGTTCAATCTCACTCATTTGTGCATATGGGTACCTGTAATGCCTAATGTTAGGTGGTACAATTCCTGGTTGAAAATAATAGAGTGTACATGAACTTGACTAGGAGAAAGACCCTTAGTAATCTCTTCAAACACCTTGGAATTATTATCAATGACCTTTTGGAGATCCACTGGAATAGAAGGTCTAGATGTTTGAACATCTGGTGAGCACAATTGTGCAATTACACCATGGTGTCCCTTTTTTATTAATTTTTTTATGTTGTTAGAGATTATCACTTTACAAGGATTCCCTTAGTTACCTTTGTTGGACAACTGAGAGGGGGGGGTGAATCAATTGTTACCGTGCTTAAACAATTATTCTTCTTTTAAATTCCATACAAGGAACTCAATGATAATCACAATAATGCAGGAAAATAAGCAATGGCACATTCAGCATCAATCACATATATGAGATACATAGAGACAGATATTTCCCAAGGAA
>JASDQU011176935.1:0-22909 GCA_032191745.1 Picea mariana
TTAAAACATTCATCAACCATAAGAAAACAATCACATATTAACTGCAGAGCATAGAACAAAATATTTACGTGGAAACCATTTCGGGAGAAAACCACGAAACTTCTATTTATAATTATTTGTAGGCACCAACCTAATATTACAAATATTTGTAGTCACCATCCTGCTTGCGACACCAATCCCCACTCCCTGCTTCATCCTTCACCAGTTCTGCTCACTACTTTTTCATTTACTAGGTTTAACCAAAATTTTAATTTCCAAATGGAAACTTTACCAAAGCTTGTTATTTTGGGCCTCTTCCCAAGAACAAAATTGTACAACATGCCACATATCCAATTTTGCAAATCCATATCTGAAAGTTTTACATGAGTTACTTCTATATGTCTCCTTTATCTCAGAAAATCTCAAGGTTTGAAACATCCTAGAAAGTACATTATATAAAAAGTGTCAAGTTGACTTGTTTGAAACTAATTTTAGGAGCATTCAAAAACCCTAAATTCCATACAACATATCTATTAAAGTGTAGCAAACCAGAATCTGATAGTTTTATCACATGTACATCAATATATTTCCTATATCTTTGAAAAATATTAGGGTCTGAAACATCACAAAAAATAAGTTATAGTAAAAGTGCCAAGATGACACCCGAATGGGGTGCCACATGGAAACAATGGGGAGATAGATGGAATGAGGCAGTCAGGGGATTTATTAACCCCGACCACCAGCCCCTTCCCATTAACTCCTCCATGGTCAGCACCATGCGAGGATTAATTCTAGTGCGCCTGGCTGGGCTCTTGGGTGAGCGAACTAGCCAGGCCAGGCATACCCAAAGGACGCAAAAATCACTTCAAACTTCAATGGAGCCTGCAGGGGTCACCTTTGTCTCTCATGGGGATAAGAGTTTCAAACTAGCTCATTCTGACCCACTTTCTACCTGGTGTAATTTCTCTGTGGATTTACTCCTCGACCTTCTGTGGATTTTCTCCACACCTCTCTGGGGATTGGCTCCTCGTCTCTCTGTGGATTTGCTCCACAACATTACTCTTTTCTTAGTGGACACACTCCTCGACTCTCAAGTAAACTACTTTTTTCTTCTTCTCTTTGTGTTAACTCCCCTCTCTGCCTCCCTTCTCTCCAACCTGCTTCTTCCCTTCTCCCCCTTATGCCTGTTAATGTCCCTTCTCCACCTTCGCACCCCCCATACCATGCCTCGGGAGAGTGGGAAGTCCAAGAGGGGTTCCTACAACAAGATAACCCTCTCTCGGGTCAACAGACTCACCACCTCCCAATATGCACTCATTTCCCACTTTTCCCACTCTCGCCATTCCATCTAGAGGATGTAGTCGACTCCTCTATAGTTCCTAGAATCTGGCTTGGTCAAACTGGAGGCAACCTCCTCCACGACTCTCTTTCCCTCCTATCCACATCAGAAGCACAGTCTGAACGGAGATAAAGAGGAAATGCCACCCCTGGGCATGCATCACACTCTGGACCCGCACTTTTTGGCCCCTCCCACGATAAGGCCGGGTGACAAGTACTATGGATATGGGAGCTGCAAGGTGGAGGAGGAAATCCCTCCAAGTTGGAAGCTGTAAAACCCTATAGGTACAGGCATGGATTTCAATGCAGAGGAAGACAAAGTGATTGGAAATGAGGAGGAGGATTAGCCTCACCACTTTGCCAACCATATCGCAGAGGATCACCTCCAAATCCTCTTCGAGATCAGGAAAAGGAAGGAGGACCAAGTTCACTCTCAGAATGTCATCAGCCAAATAATGAACATCCTATTCGAGGCGCTCTTGGATGCTCCAGCGAACACTAGATGTCTGATGTGAAGCCAACAGTTCACCCTACCATACACTATTCATGGAAAACCAACCCCAAAAATGGACTGAAGCCCCCAGGTTCAAGTTTTTTTGTCTTTATAGTTGAAGAGTCGGTGGTCCAATAGGCCATGACAATAGGATATATGTTTTAGCAATTTTTTCCCACCAGGTCTGTATAGCTATAGTCATGGCGTCTCTTTATATATCCAGCCTTAGCAGAATTAGTGGAAGATTGCATAATTTAGTCTGCATATTTTTTATTTCGTAGACAAACTGTAACTTTTGGAGTAAGCACTCCAGTTCCAGCAAGGCTACAACACAGGAACACATGTCATTTTTTGAACAACTTGTTGCCCCCTGTTATGGTTTCCCTCTTGTGGGGGAATAGGTGGCCAACACTTGTCATTGTATAGCTTTTGATAGTTATTAATACAAGGTTTTGAAGTCATGAAACAATTTAGTTGTTAAATACACCAATTTGACTATAAACATCAAATTTAACTAGTAAACATTTTGAAATTCCAACCCTACAATTAATTACAGTTTATTTTCTTCTTTCTAAGTTGAAATAGTGAAAGTTTTCATTTTTCAAGAAAAATAGTAGGGGATTTATAAATGTTTGATGTAGTCAATGCCTTTTTCCTGGATACAACTATATATCAAGATATTATCTACATACTATCGCAAATCTCAGTGGGTACCTTTTGAAGATTTTGAGAACATTTTGTGATTTTTTTTTTTAATTCTAAAGGATCTGAAAGTTGTTTAAGTTATGTTATTCACTTGTTATGGATTTATTAACATTAATTAATTGGAAGTGAAAACTCATACACTTTCAGGGAATATTTTAATTGATGTTTTCATAACTACAAACACGGAATCAAATTCCATCGATTGCATTAAGTGTGTCTGCTGCCAGTAGATCCTTTTGGCTCTTGAAATCTCAATTTGATTTTGATTTTGTTTAAAATCTGGTGAGGAATGGTTGGATCTATAGATTTGAGTGGTCCAGTTTGTATAATCGGAGTTCCTGAAGGGTTTTTTAGCATGATGAATCCATTTATGCATTAAAAATGCAATTTAAACAACAAAAAATGGCGATTTTGTCTAAATTTACATTGTCAGATTCTGACCAAAAAAATCCAAAAAATAGAACATTTAACAAATGCCCTAAAAATATGCATAAAGTTCCCATGTGTAAGGATTTGTTGGGAAATGACACAGTTCGAAGCCAAGGATTTGTTGGGAATGGAATATATTATTTTTTTTCGAGAAGAAGTTTAGATTTTTTTACATTTTTCATTTTAAACATTGGCACATTGTGGCCATAAATTTTGTGGGTATCATTACCAAATCCCGACCAGCATGATAGATTCCATGTGGTGGATGCTTTTTGTAATAAAGAGGCATACGCAATAGATTCCTTTCATGAAGTGATTCATTTTGTTTTTAACCTTTTGAAGAGGTGCAATTGGTGCAAGGCGAGAATTCTATTAGTGTAAACATCAACATCAATTTTATTTTGTTTGTAACCTTTTTAAAATTTTCTTCTCAAGTGGTGAAATTATCAAAGGCGAGAATTATATTAGTGTAAACATCAACATCAGAAATTTCTATGGACCACTTGATGGGTTATGATTGAGTAAAAGAGGCATGAAATTTTATTTATGATTTATATTTTTAGTTACAACACCCCTTCAAGGCTTCAATAGTTGCACAAGTCTTCATGTACGATAGTTTTACACTAAAATTGTATGCCTACTTCAATTATGATAGTTCATGATCCTACATTCACCAAAAATTGTTGGCATGAGTTGTTTAAACTATAATGTACCCAATTAAAAAAGGAGCACAACATATTGTCCCCAAGCAAATGGTCAGACATAAGTGGTCTATAAGTTTATGGAAACCTATTTGAGATGTTTGATCATAATTTATTATAGAAAGAAATGAAAGAAGCAATATAACAAAGAACACTCACACAAATACATCATGGATAATGCAATATTGTAGCTAAATTCAAATTCAATTAACGAATGAAAACTAGAAAAGACTGTAAAATGCATAGTTACATAACTAGCTAGAATGGTGGCAGCTTATCTTTGAGAAGTATAGATGTGTTGGGTACACTCATTTGTTATTTGTTCACTACAAATAGGCCAAGGAGACTTTTTATGAAAATACGTAGGAGGAAGAAACCCTAAACTTCGAAACCTTAACCCTAGAAGATGAAGTGACAAAAGGGTTGTGGATCCCTAGGTGGTTAGTTTATATGTCAACTTCTTGGGGGCACAAATTTTACATACAATCTGTGTTTGGGGATCATGATAGATCATTAGAAATATCTAACTGAGAACTATTTATAACAACAAGGAAAGCATGGGCCCCAAAGAAACATGGCAAAAAAAACTGTTTAGGGCCTCAAAACAACCCAGGAAGTTTAGGACCCAAAAAACCATGAAAAATTTCCAAGCNGGAACTTCTATTGAATCTAACTCTCGGTGAGTGACGTGTCTTAGTGTAGAAGTTGCTCTTCTTTGACAACCTGATAGAGTTATATTTTTTGTTTGTAGGGTTCCCTTCATATGTCTGTCTAGAATATGACCAATTGTGTCCTTGTAACCATCCCTTAGCCATCATCCCACTGGCCAGGAAAATTCTACCGTGTGGAACAACATCATTCTCATACTTAATTAATAACATGAATTTAAGTCAAATTAAACACATTTAACTCAGAGTAAGCACAATATTACTGCTAACATAAATAATCCCTAGCATTAACAATAATTCATGAATACAGTGGAACACATGAAAACATTGCCAGAATCACAGATAAGCATATTTAATTGAAATTATACACATGTATATACTTATCTTTTAGACTGGATGTAATTCACCAACTACGTGTAGAATTTCCATGAACCTCCCATCCTTAGACCGTGGTGCTCATCACTCTTAGCAATATGTCACCCTTGAGCTGGGACTAAGCTCCACCAGGTGGGGATTCTTAGGCTAGGCAGGGAATACAGGAAGACACATAGTCACAGAAGAAGGATTCTCTCCTAGGAACCACTTACGCCTACTACCCACAGACTCTCCTTCCCCACATGCTTGTCCCACCCCAGGAATCTACACCTTCTCTGTCACCTAGACAGTTCTTCGGCTGCTAACCTCCCTTGCCTTGGGCTTCAGCAACAGAATGGACCAGAAGTCTCTGAGCTCTATGGAAGCTACAGGGTTCCTTCCTGGAGCTCTCTCCTTCCATGCACTCTCTCACCTGGATATAGTCTCTCACGGGCTTGGTAAAACCTGCCTCTTCAACTAAAATCACCTCCCTCATATACAACAATAGCAAACCACACCCAACCAAGAACTGTGTGGCTGCCACATTCAACCGGGACAACAAACACAGGTTTCCCAAATAGATAACAGACAAACTCTTCAGCCCAACCAAGCATCAACAATTACGGGACATTCGATTTTCCCAACCAGCCATACAAAACAAGCTCACGGTTCTGGGTCTCAAAAATGTGTGATAAGGAATCCACGAAGAGGTTGAACACAGACTCGACGGTTTTGATAGACAATGTACCGACTCCTCCAGAAATCAACACAGGCCTTTGGGTTTCAGAGTTGCGTGAGGGCATGCTTGCAGATGTCAGACGGGATTCACGGTTCAGACCGTCCATGGTAGAATGGAGGATGGACCCCCATCATGCTCAACTCAACAGTTTTAACTGCATGTGCTTGGGTTGACACTTGTCACCCATGAAGCTCGTTCCTTCCCATTTGGAAGTCACTCATCCTTCCAAATAACTTAGGATAAAACATCACATTAACATAGCTTTGGAATAATAATTTAATATTATTTTCAAGGGTTTAAGCCCCCTTAGCTTAGCCCCTCTTCCAACCTCTCAGCCCCCAATCCCTTACCCACTTTGTGGAAGCTTAGTCCCCCATCAGTCATTCATCATGGTCGGTCTGTACGCAGCGGTGTTTATATTTTTATTAATGTTTTACATGATTACATATACAAAAGTAGGCTCTCGGCCTTAACACTTAGGCTCTCCGGCCTAATAACACATAATCCCACTAGCTTATATAAACTTGGCTCACCAGCCTATAAAACATAATTACAATTCATAATTCAAGATTTATACTTCATAGACATGATTTACAATAGGGCTTGGCCTTGGGGACATTACAATCCCCTCCCCTTATTTTTGCACTGTCCTCAGTGCAACTTTACACTGCATCTGCAAGCTTTTCAAAATTTTCAAAAAGATGCGGATATGTTGACGGGCGAAAATGAACGCTCGCCAACTGGAGGAGTGGATCCAGTTCGGGGTTGTCTAAATAACCCAATCCATTTGGGATGATCCACCCTGACGGTTTGAGCGGCTCCGTTGGCCGATCTAAGTCCTAAGAAAATGAAAGAAAACTAAAACTAAAGGAACTAATCTAAATGGAAACACCAATTAAAGCAAACTAATAAACAAATCTGAAATAAATATATACAGTCTATTGTCTAATATTATACAGCGATAATTATATGAAATTAAATGTTCAATTATCAACAGAATTAGATCTTAATCACAAATGTACAATATTTATGGATTACAGATTTTAAATGAAAACCTGCAAAAATCATTTGTAAATTGTCTTATGACAGCAAAACTATTGTTTTTTATTTTTATAATTTTATGAGAAAGAAATAAAATGAAAACTATCTAAGCTGAGCAATTGAAATAATAATCCAAACTATAAATCTGAACTAATATATCTATCTTAACTACTTAAATAACATTAATAAACTAACCTGTGATAACGCTTTCCAATTTGTCCCGTGCAAAGTATCCAATTCAGATGTTCGATGGGAGGAAACTTGCACCAGATTTTCCACCAGCTTCTTGTAAACAGGAATCAACAATGCTCTTTGAATATAAATGATAGGACAAATAAGACATAAAATGACAACAATCTTAAAATTTACAAATCATTACATTTAGATAAACCCATATGCGAAGATCTGTACAAAAATGATTCATTTAACGAAGAAGATAAACCTTTAATTCATTAAATTGAAACAAAGTAATTGTTGTACTTTAAAATAAGAGATATCAGATATGGACAACATATAAACCAAATCACATCAACTTGCAATGAATTATGATAGCTAAAGTAGTCGATAATTGATTGCAAACTGATATGAAGAAAACTTGAAATAAAAGTTTGATATATTGAAAGCTAAAGATATTACAAAACATCGACTTTCATCCCAGTTTGTATCCTCATAAGTCCAAAGTCTTTCTTCTCCCAACAGTGATGGGTTCATTACAAAAAATAAATGAGTATATAAAGGCCATAGGGTAAAACATCCTTGTCGGAATTATAAAAAACAGTTTACAAAAAATCTAGGAACAATCTCCCAAGTCTCTATTTCTGCCTATGACTAACAACTTAAAACAAAACAATATCACAAAAAGCAAGTTCTAAACTTATACAGCATGTCCAATTTGCCATTGAAATTCGTGGGTACCTGTAGGTGGACAAGAATAAACAAGTTTAGATAATGTTTTATTGGTAAAATTAACAAAAATCTAAATTTTAAGACTAGCTACAGAATCTTGCGATTATGTAGTTGGTCTAATTTGAAAACATAACCGTTTTAAATCAATCCAAAACTAACAGAAATATATTCGACCTATTAAACAAATCTTTAACTACTAATTGAAAACAAAGCAAATCATTCATGCCAGAAGTAACCAAATCTTTGTGCCAATTTGAAACAGACAGAAATCGTGTTTAATTAACCGAATGGTAACAGAGATATATGCAATCTGTTAAACACTTTTTATTACCAATTCAGAACAGACAGAATCGTTTTGATCATTTGAAACGAATGAAATCATTTTTTGAATCAATTTCAATCGACACAAACTATAATCGATCAAACAAATCTTTTACTCAACACAAGCGCCATAGTTTATGTCAATTCAGAACTTAACAAAATCATTGTTGAATCTTAACAAAACTAACATAATCACTTTTTAATTCAAAACTAACAGAACTATATCAAACCAAATTTTGAATCCAACGCATATATAAACTACTATGCTAATTCAAACGTACAGAATTGTTTAAAAGACAAACCAAATAGAATAGAATCAAACTAACTCGGAAACAATTCAATCGTTTATACTAATCTGAAAGCAATAAAATCGTATCAATCAAAACATAGTTGTGTTCGATTTTAGCAAACAAATCTTCTGTACATGATTCATAATGAAATTATTTTTAGTAATCCAAAAATAACAGAATAGTTTTGAATCTAAACAAACAAACCGAACTAATCGAAAGAAAACCTAATCGGTCATACTAATTCAAACCAACTCATAAAACAAAATCGATGTTGAAATACATACCTGGGTAGTTGAAGAATGATTCGATCAGGATAAATTTGAATTGAAAAAGGCCGTTGCTACCTCAACATTTCTAAAGACAATTGAACCGGTGGTCTTTTGCTTCTTCTCGTTGGCTTGTAGCCTATCGTTCTCCTTTGACAACATAGTAACTCGTTCCTCTAATGATTTAATCTTAGATTGCAACAAGGGAGCATTCATGTAGTAACGTTCAAGCCAGGAATTGCATTGAGTACACAGTGATTGATCGGGCCTTGGCATTACAGGCGAGGGTTCTGTCAAGTTACCAGGGGTGTCACTGTGAAGCTTAATTCCCAAGAACTTAGGGTCGTTCTTGAGGCACGGAGGTAAGTTGGAAACATAGTCATAGGGTTCCATAGAGTAGAGGCCATGAGAGTAAGGGTATTCGTCGGCTAGGAAATGTTCAATCTCAAAGTCTGAATCCTCGCTCAAGATGATAGGCTTTTGGTCAGTGCTCTGTCTGGGCTTGTTCCGAGCACATCTCGATATCCATCGTGCATTTTTCTTTCCCTTACTATTGACACCATTATCACCTTTGAATTTCTTCCTTATAGGCCTCTTGATGGCTTTAGTATTGTCTTTAGCACATGGGTCAGCCATGGTATCGGGTAGGTCAAGGTTGGGGAAATTTGAGGGTTTGACAGGGGGTAGAAGGGTAGGAGGTGGCACGGCTGGCACAACCAGGGTTTCATTGACCACAACCTTGTCTACTTGAATACACTGGGGAGTAGCAAAGCCATTCCTTGATAGAAAGGCTTGCCAACAATCACCACTAAGGCTCAAATGATGAACAATAATGATTTTGATCAAGCAGTGATGGAAAAGGCTGTTATCAGCTTTCTCATGCTTAAATCATTTGGACATTTTGTAAAGACTATGTAGGAGATAGTGAGGCATGTTCAGAGGGTAGTCTATAAAATTCATCAATAACCGAAGATGATACAGAAATACCAAACCATAATGACCTTCGCAGGTCACAAACTTCTTAACAATTTCCAATAGATCATGCCACCTGGGTTTGAGGGCAGTGACAGGCATACCTCTATCACAACTAACAATCTTTCTCGATGTGAATAGGAGCGGCCACGACACCTCGTCCACTTTGGAGTTCTTAAACCACCTCTTCCCTCTAGATGGTAAGCCTGTCGCCGAGCTGAGGAATTCCTCATTTAGATCGATTTGTATGTCTCCGACCTTAGCCCTACATCCATCGAAGGTGAGGGAAAACTGTTGGGCTACTGAAAGGTTGAAACCCTCAAATCTCTGGATAAACAATAACCAGCCACTATTTTCCAAATCCTCACAAGCATTGTTGAATAGCAGGAGTGTTTGGCTGCCATTAGGTTCTATGCGCACCACAGGTGCCATAGGAGAGGGCACATAGTGGGTAGGGTAAATGTACAGGGGTTTGGGACAGGGTATACATAGGATCGAAAGCTCAAAGAGTTTCCCCAAAACTAACAGAGGTAACCCGGGATAGCAGGTGGTCATTAATGCCTAAGTGTGTGAGGGTGGTGGAATGAGATAGATGCATGAAAAACATTCATATCAAATGTACAATCAACGATGCTATGGTGATCACTATTGCAATGTGTTAAAAGAAATGCCATTCAAACAATTAATGAAAACTATGGTAAGTCAACCCAAATATTTTCACAAGCAATAGTGTTTGCATGGTTTTAAAATCAAAACAATGTTTCGAATATAGCACCAAGGATTCGATCATAAATCGTATGCTTTGTATGAAACCATTGAATTAAGGGACTAATCACCATGTTAATGCATTTTTAG
This sequence comes from Picea mariana, assembly GCA_032191745.1. Lineage (NCBI taxonomy): Eukaryota > Viridiplantae > Streptophyta > Pinopsida > Pinales > Pinaceae > Picea > Picea mariana. Next base: position 10,058 of record JASDQU011176935.1, read on the forward strand.
AAAACCATTGAATTCGATCAAAAGCAATAGAACATCAAACCACCATTGAAGCAAGGACTCAATCACAATCATTAGAATATCATCACAGTCTCATAAAAATGAAATCATATTAACAACAAAAGAATGCCAAATGAGTAAAGGTTTTGGTGTCTTGCCAACTGTGTGACCATAATTGAATTGGAAATGCAAAGAACGCATACACAAGAGTAACCATTATAATCTAGTGATGATTTTAATGACTTCGAACCAAGGTTTTCACGCTTGCAGTTGTGAAAACGAAAACAGAAGGCAGATGTGCGAATGTGCAAAATGATCACGTCGTTTTATTTAAAATATTGTGATCATAATCAAGGGTTCCAAAACACTTGTGTAGGCAGCTTATAAAGATAGGATAAAAATGTGAAATGGTTGCCAACAATGGTGACACACTGGTAGAAGCAGTTATCTCTGCCAAAAGAACAAATTCAGATTATGATAATGAGAAAAATTCTAACTCAAAAACAACAACCAAAAAATTGTTTAAACATCATCGTTAATCAAATATTCTAGTAATGCTTAAAGGATGAAAACTGATAACAGTCTTAAGACAAGCGAGCCACGATATTAAAGATAAAATCCCCAATACTGTTGACAGAGCCACTGCTGCCAGTAGGCGTCCATAGCCTCGACAGGGTTTCCATTTAACCCACTCTAATATCTGTATCCTGCCAAGAAGTTCCAGATCAGAATAAAGGACATTTTAAGGTCAAGAGATTTCATACTTACGAATTTTCATATACCCGACATTGCTTCACTGCCAGCAGGCCTGTTCAGTACCCCGGCGAAGTTGTCTTGGCATCATGCATGCATTTACCCGCTGCCAGCAAACCTGTTCAGCATCCCGACGGGTTTACAATCACTTCCCACAGCTCTTTTATGATTTAATATTTTAAAGATATATAATTGAATGGGGTGACGCTGAAAATTATGATTTTTTTTATTTTTTTTTAGACATATTTTTACAGACCTTGAAATATTTTTTTTTTAAAACTGTCCTTCATTAATATTCAGAGATAGTTTGTTTACAAAACCAAACTTCTAAGGCAGGGAGACATCTTCTGAGTTATTCCCTTAAGGAACAGGGACAACGTAAAAAGATAATGGATGATCGTGACAGGCTTTACTCGCAGATCAAAATCAATTAACTTCTTTCAAACAACAATCCTTGTTCCATAGATGTAAATTTTAGAAGTATATAATTGATGTTTAGACAATTTTTCAACAGTCATTTCAGAGAAAGAATTTTCTGTTTTCTTTGTCTGAACAGTTCAAAATGCAGGTATGTGTATTTCCATAAATAAAAACTGATAAGTACAAGGGGAAAAATCAAAACCAAAACAGTAAAAGAAAAGCAAACAAAAGAAAAATATTTACATAGTATACAAAGGGTTGTCATCAAGAGAAATATCTTTTCAGAGCTTGGCCATTCATTGGATAGGTGTTTGGCTTTCCCTCTAGATTCTGTAATCAGAAAGAGTTGGGACGTAATTTCTCAGCAATTAAAAATAGTCCAAGCCATAAGTTCTGAAATTTTGTGTGCTCTCCCTTTCCCTCATGCAGTTTGTCCCATTTTAAGACAAGATCACCTACTTCGAAGTTCCTATCAGAGGCAGAGTTGGCATCAAACCATATTTTGACCACTAGTTGATGCTGATCTAACTTACATTTAGCTTGAGCTCTTACCTCTTCTAGTTTCATTAAAGCGTTAATTCAGTTTTCCAAAGGGGGGCAGTCTTCTTCTTGTATTTTCTGTGATAGCTGTAGTGAGGGAAGAAGAATGTGTGGTGGCAGAATTGCTTCTTTTCCATAGACAAGAAAAAAGGGAGAGTTACCTACAACAGTTTTCGGTGTTACCCTATCAGCCCAGATTGCGTTTAACAGTGCATTATGCTAGTTTTTGTGATTCTCAGATACCATTCTCTTGATGATTTTAATCAGATTCTTATTTGTTGATTCTATCAATCCATTGCCCTGGGGGTAGTAGCTGGCAGAATACTTCAATTTAATTCCTTTTTCTAGAGCGAACTCGCTCATATCAAGAGATGAAAAATAAGATGCGTTATCGAATACTAAACAGTCAGGGATACCAAAATGAGTAATAATATTTGAATTTAAAAAGGCAATTACCTGACTGGTATTCACAGTTCTCAATGCAGGAGCTTCAGACCACCTGGTGAAGTAATCTATGGCTGTTATGATAAACTTATGCTGCTGTGAGGATGGTGGATTGATTGGAACTATAATATCAAGGCCCCACTGCTAAAAAGGGGAGTCTACTGAAACGGGCTACAAAGGAAAGGATGGTTTTTGTAATCGCCCTGATGCTTTTTGACAAATAGTACACTTGTGGCACAAGGCATGGGTGTCTCTAAAAAGTGTGGGCCAATAGTAACCAGCTCTCAAAACTTTATGGGCAGTGGTGTCACCACCAAAATGACCACCAGCTTCTCCTATGTGCAATTCTAGTAAGACTTTTTCTGCTTCGTTTTTCTCAAGACAGTGCATTAGTACTCCATCAAAACTTCGATGAAATAGAATACCATTAATCAAATGAAAGGAGGTAGATTTTAATCTTAACGCTCTTCTTTTAGTGGGATCCAGGTGATGAGGGGCTGACCCATGTTCAAGACATAATTTAATATCGTCATACCAGGGACTGACAGAGTTTAGTGCACACCAGATTGCATTTTGATTGTGCTGTCCTAGGTTTGACATATCGTTTTCTTATTGTTGTCCTGCAGCTGAATCAGCAACTAGCTTGCATAACCCTTGGCCTCTCGCTATTTGAGCTGGGGTGATTTCTATGTCGTACTCCTGTAAGGAAGTGACCCAGTTTGCTCTCTTTTCACCTAGTTCTTTCTGCACTAACAGATTCCTGACGGCTGGGTAAGGGACGATAACTTTGGTCCTGGATTTCAAAAGATAAGATCAGAAGTGCTTGACTGCTTTGAAAACAGCGTAGGCTTGCTGATCTACCACTGGTTAATTAATTTCCGCACCTTTGAAGGCAGAGCTCATAAAAGCAATGGGTACTTCATTGTTTTCAGCGTTCTTTTGAGTTAGGACGGCAGCATAGGAGTGATCGGAAGAAAATGTGTAGAGTGTGAAGTATTGCGAAAAGTCGGGGCTCATGAGAGAAGGAGCATCTATTATGGCCTTTTTTATTGAATTAAAAGCTTGATTTTCTAAGGGTCCACAATGATATTGTGCATCTTTCTTGATCAAATTCTGTAAAGGTCTCACCATCTCGGAGAAACTGGGAACGAATCTCCTGACGAAGTTTATCTGGCCTAAGAAAGACTGCATAGCCTTTTTGGATGAGGGAGGGGGAAGTTTCGAGATGACTTGAGTCCTTTCAGGGTCGATAATCATCCCTTTGCTTGACACAATGAATCCTAGGAGTTTGCCTTGTTCTATTGCGATGATGGATTTGTTAGGATTTAAGGAAATGTCATATTTACGACATCGTTGTAGAACGGCTCTTAAATGAGCTAGATGATCGGTTTTGTTTTTTGAAAATACAGTAACATCATCTAAGCAAACTACAATGGATTGATTGATTAAACCTCGGAAAGCGATGTCCATCGCTCTCTGGAAAGTGGCACCGGAATTAATCAATCCAAAGGGCATTTTACTGTAAGCATAGGTGCCCCATGGGGTGCAGAAGGTAGTTTTAAGTTGGTCTGGAGGAGACATCAGGACTTGGTTGTACCCTGAAAAACCATCCAATAAGGAAAGTCTTTCAGAACCAGATACCTGTTAAAGGATCTGTTCCATGGGTGGGATAGGGTAGTTGTCTTTATCAGACGCTCTATTAAGGTTTCGGAAATCGACGCATAGTCGGATTTCCCCACTTTTCTTCTGGATAGGGAAAAGGTTAGAAACCCATTGCATGTTCCTAACTAGGAAAATTATCTTAGCATTTAAGAGTTTATTCAATTCTTTTTTAACGGTCGGTTCGAGCTTAGGGTGCATTTTTATTAATTTTTGTTGAAAGGGAAAGGTTTGGGGTTTCATAGGAATGATGTGTTGTATGATATTAGGGTCAAAAGTTTTAAGGTCATCATACATCCATGCAAAAACATCTTTAAATTCCTTAAACAAATTAATAAATGTGGCTTTTCCCTCTTCAGAACACCCCACCCCTAAATTAATGCACTGTGGATTGTCATTAGTTCCCAAGTTTACTTTTTCATACGATAACGAGGAACTATTTGTTTTACAGTTGACCGATTTTTTGAATTTATCTTGAAGATCGTAAAATTTCTCTAATCTAACTACAGATTTAGGGATCGAATTTACCATGTCCGATGAAGATTCAGGAGTTCTCGGATCTGGTATTACCGTGAAATCGCGCAAATTGTCGTCATGTGTGCATTCGTCGATCACCGCGCCTTGAAAATTTTCTTCCATATGTAGGAAGCTAATAATCTACTTATCGTCGTCGAAGACTCTCCAATTCATGATGTTGTCGGGAACGGATGGCCTGAACAACAGTTCGACGGAGAATGCATTCGGGGACAAGCCTTCTGCAAGAAAGAGTTTGGAAGCTACGTTAGCTAATAGATCAACTTCAAAATTATTCAATCTAGGAATAGAATTTATATTGAAAGCAGAAAATTTATTCATTAAATTCCATACCTCGGATTGGTATCTTTTAAGATGTGGAGACAAACAGTGGATAGAATCTCTTACCTGTCTAACCACGATTTCGGAATCGCTAAAGACGGTCAGATTTTGAACGTTCATATCTAAAGATTTTCTAAGGCCTTGCAATAAAGCCTCATATTCCGTTGTGTTATTAGTACATTAAAATTCTAACCTACATGCAATCGGGTTTTGTTACCTAATGGATCAATAATAATGCATCCTTCACCTGCTCCTTCTTTAGACTTTGACCCGTCAAAATAAAGAGACCAAATTTGATTTTTATCGGGTGCATGAGACCATTGTGTAGAAGTTGCTGGCTGCACATATGCTACAATCTCGGACTGTTGTTTTGGGTTGGTGATAGCTGAAGTCTTAGCTATGAAATTGCCGAAAAAGGTATCCATCCCTTGTATTTCGGGTGAATCGGCAGAAGGTGTAAATGGTTCATTGGGGTCATTTAAATCCGTGACTGTGAGCTTTAGGTAGCATTCACGATTTACCTTGATCTTGTTGGGCTTGTCGTTCTTGGGCAGCCACAGGTGAGACCAATCCGTCACGAAGTAGCCGTGTAGTTGCTCTGACCAGTCCCTACTTAAAAATATACCATACACTTCTAGAATATCCACAACAATAATATCAATTACTTGATGAACTTTAGGGTTAGACGATAATCTTATAAGCACATTCCTTAATTCGCCTATGACTTTGACACTAGTTCGATCAAGTTGGATGATTTTTAAAGTGGATGGTTCAACTTCAGACATACAGACCATGGAATCACATTGGATGATGCTCCTAAGTCTACCATACAATTGTGCACGTTTCTATTAAAGATTTCGAAAGTTAACAAAAATGGAGGTACATTTCTACGAGTACTAAGTGTGGAAGCTTGTGGCTTTTTACTCGCAGTTTCTAAAGCTAATTTATCTACATTTGCTACATTATTTACAGGAAGGCTTCCTTTATCATGATGATCAGGATTATTCTTAGTAGAAGTCTTCTGAGGAACTTTGTTCTGAACAACCTTGTTACTACTTGAATTACCATTTTTTCTATTTTCTACGATATTTTGTAACAATTTTTGTAGCAGAAATGGAAATTTTAATAATTCATAAACAGAAATGTTAGCCCTTAACTTTTTTAGATCTTCAACTAAATCATAATCTAATTTGGGGTTTACATGACTCTATTTAGTCTCAGCTGGCTTAGATTGCTTTGGGGGCAAAGTCGTAGTGTTTTCGGAAGAAGGTTTGTTTGTTGTCTTACTCCTAGTATTGTAGGGATGTACTGTCTTGAAGTTAGCTTGAAAATTGCTATCCGAGAAGTGTCCAAAAATTTTTGGAGAAGATTTCTCTTCTTCAACTGTCTCTTGTTCAACAACCTCCTCAGGAATCTCAGGAGGCATCAAGTTATCCTAGGATTCTAGAATTGTTTGAAGGGAGAATTACAGACTTTCTAGATTTAAGCCCTCAGTATTTGGTTAGGTCTGTTGGTGGGAAAAGGCTTCCTAAACGGGGGTTTGTAGGGCCCTTTGCTTGAAGAAGCTTCTTCGCCGGTCTTTTTCAAATCTATAACTTGATTTGACATTTTTTGAATGACTTTAGTTAGGTTTTCTAAATCCGAGATTTCAGGTTGTGTTTTATTTTGAGCAGGCCTAGGGAGGATCTTGATCTTCTTTTTGGAAGATGAACTAGTTATGTTTCGTTGCTAGTAGTGTCCTTTAAACTAAGGATGTATTTTTCAATCTGGCTAGCCTCTTCGAAGGCCTCTAACAACGTGGCTTTCTTAGATCATTTTACCCAAATGGCTATACTTTGATGCAAGGCTTTAGTATAGTATGATATGATAAGGTTCTCAACAAGCATCAAATCTGTAGGGATTTAGTTCTTAAGTGTTAAGAATATTTAGTTAAAGTCTTTGATTTTCTCTTTGGGATTCATCCTTAAACTAGAAAGCTCCATGACTAGAACTTCTGGGGACTTATCGTCACCGAACTTCTCAAGGAAGAAGGATTCAAACTTCTCCCAAGACATGATGTTATGGGGTTGCTGGGAAAAGTACCAGGTAGAGGTGTTTCCCTCGAAAGTATAGGGAAACAACCTACAAACTACATCTTCATGCTCGACATTATGGAGTCTAATGGCTAACATAAACTTTTTAATGTGGTCTTCAGCAATCTGTTTAGAGTCAGGGTCAAACTTGGGAAGCCACTTCTCCAGATGTTTGGGTAAGGGATGCTGAGGCCCAGGTACGACTACATCATCCTGGTCGAGTCAGGGTCTGGCAGGATTGTTCTAGTTGGCCATTGGTGTAGGTGGTGTTGAAGGCTGAGAAGGGGAATTGCCTTCGTCGGAAGAGTCTTCTCCAGAAGAAGAAGGAGATGATGGAGGTGGTGAGGGTGTATTCCAGATCCTCTTGCAGCAGGAGTGAGGATTGGATCTGTAGGGTTTAAAGTGAGGTTAGTGCCTCCAAGTTGTTCTCTGATATCAGAGAAGTCTAAAGGTTGGTCCAAAGGTCGATTTGGTTATATTAAATGGGTGAATGCACTATGTGTTCTTAAGAGAGATTGGCAGACAATCTCTTGTACATCACCACCTGTAGGATTTGGGGTTACTGGTTCAACTGTGATCCGTAGATCGTCATTTGATGTGGCTACTATTCGAGGGACGATGTTGTCGTTTGAATGACTTCTTGTCACTATAGGTGAGTGGTTAGGTGGTGGAAGAGTCTTGCAACCACCTCATGCCATTAATAAGTTTCAAGCCCTCCTTCCAGTGCCATTTGTTGATGGGAAAAAATGAACGCTCGCCAACTGGAGGAGTGGATATGGTCCAGGGTTGTCTAAATAACCCAAGCCGTTTGGGATGATCCACCCCGACGGGTTTAGCAGCTCCATTGGACGATCTAAGTCCTAAGAAAATGAAAGAAAACTAAAACTAAAGGAACTAATCTAAATGGAAACAACAATTAAAGAAAACTAATAAACAAATCTAAAATAAATATATACAGTCTATTGTCTAATATTATACAGCGATAATTCTATGAAATTAAATGTTCAATTATCAACATAATTAGATCTTAATCACAAATGTACAATATTTATGGATTATAGATTTTAAATGAAAACCTGCAAAAATCATTTGTAAACTGTCGTATGACAGCAAAACTATTGTTTTTTGATTTTTATAATTTTATGAGAAAGAAATAAAATAAAAACTATCTAAGCTGAGAAATTGAAATAATAATCCAAACTATAAATCTGAACTAATATATCTATCTTAACTACTTAAATAACATTAATAAACTAACCTGTGATAATGATTTCCAATTTGTCCCGTGAAAAGTATCCAATTTAGTTGTTCGATGGGAGGAAACCCGCACCAGATTTCCACCAGCTTCTTGTAAATAGGAAGCAACAATTCTCTTTGAATATAAATGACAGGACAACAAGACATAAAATGACAGCAATCTTAAAATTTACAAATCATCACTGTTTGCACCCTTTTCGTCGACTTGGTGAGCAAATTGAGGGTGCTTACATTCCCAGTTGGGTCTTGCTGAGCATGACAGCTGTAGAGGAAAGAGTTAGAGAAAGAACAACAAAAATATAAGCAAGAATTAAATTAAAACAAACTAAAACTAGAAGCATATGGATAAAGAAATAACAAACACAAAAAGACCAATATCACCAATGTTTTTGAGCTGGTCTATTGATGAAATCAAAGCACAATGAAGAAAGGGGACTATGAGTCCCTTCTTTCTCCAATGGAAGGCTCTTGGGCCCTCACAAACTTTCTCTCATTACAATAAGAAAAATGAAAATGATAGTGAAAGAACTCCTAGCACATCCACTCAATGTAGAGGTGGGTAGCTCAATGAAATGGTGCCAATGTGTTATTGTTAAGGAGTGATTCCTTCAAACAATCTAGGCAGCATAACCTTACATGAAATTCCTTGAGAAAATGATGTTTCTTCATGGCTTTTTATAGCATTGTATTGGGTGATTATGTAACTCCTTTGAAGTGTGAAAAGGGGCTCTTTAGGGCTTCATTAAGTCTTTGACCATCCTACCATGCGGATTCAGCTCATATTTGATGGTCAAATCAGGTTGGGAGCTGGTCCATAAGTGGTTGGGAGGCCGACCAATTCAATAAATGCACCGTTTAGCAGGTGTGCGGGTTTTTGCACTAACAACCGCGCATCGTGTGCATATGCACACATGGTATGTTCTTGTTATGCACATGTGCGTGCACACCAAACTTCTGTAAAGCACCCTTCAATTTTTGGTTACTTTGTATAGTTTTTGACCTCTTTGGAATGTTGTGAAATTAATTTAGTGCCATGAATGAATTCATTGTTGTTTGACGATGTGGAGTTCTTGTCGCCATGTGCGGATGAAATTTCAGTGATAATAGATGCCCCCTGATGGATGAGGTTAGAAGCATACATATAGCCGAAATCCATCAATGTTTCTTCTACTGAGAATGTTGTTGTAAGAGAGAGCAATAGTGGGACTGTTTAGAGCGATCCGTTGGAGAAAAAAGGAACCGGTAGGACCTGACCTTCTGAGAGTTGTGCAAAAAATAGAAAACTATGTACAAACGAGGCAGGCATGCCCCATGCTCGTGTTGATGTAACTCTGAAAAAAGATAATTGAAGTGTTGGTGTAGACAACTGTAGCGCCCTCGGGGGCGGTGATGATAAAGGCAGAAGACAATTCTGCAAAGGAACATACTCTGAACAATAGGCAATGATCGTGGTAATAAGCAGTGACGATGATGCAGGCATTGATGGCCCTACCAAGTTTAGAGGTCTTCGGCAAATGACAAAAATAACTACAATAGTCACAAAGTAAGACCCACCATAACATGAGAAAGTGTTGGCGTCGAATGTTATGGGGGCCAACGACAGCAGGGAGAAATGGTGTTTCACCCTGTGCCGTCCAAAATCTCTCATTAAATGGAAAATGAGAATCAAGATACTGTCGCCCTTCCGGAAAATTGTGCTGATGTCGACAAAAGGGGGACGCAACTCCCAAAAGAAACGGGCTTCGTGGAATCTATTGAGGTGAGGAAGTGGCAGAGGTACATGGACGAAGTCAAGAAGTGGGAAGACTCAAGACTGCCCTTGATTGGAGGATGTATGAGATGAAAAGTGGTCACAACCGTGTAACAAGGTCGAGTGTCAGAGGGATGACAAGACCAGTGATAAGTTGTGCCAGAGGCAGGACAAGGTGAACAAATTCAGAGGGTAGAGGTAAGTGACCTGTGGAGTACTCTGAAGATATGGACGATGCTGGCAAGGGTAGATGATAAGGAATGCTCCAACCAAGGGTGACATGGGTTGCGTGTGGCCAAAAGAAAGCAAGTCACCAATGGTGACGACAAAAGAAAATGTAATGACGGGAAATAAAGGCATTTGTACAATAAATAATGAATAATTTTGGGGAGAAATGTACAAATACAGAAACGGGTGCCCCAGTGTGAAATGCATACCCCAGGTAGGGTAGAATTGTCTTGGAAAAATGATGAAGGGTGGGGGCCCCATTGGTGAGTTTCTATATGAGGTAGGTGAAATGAGGGTAGGTTCGCAGATGGGAAAACTCATTATGGATGAAATGGAGGGATCATGATACTGCGGAGGTGCAGGTAACAAATAGAACCGTAAAGAGATAAACTGGGAGTCCGTGTGGGAAAGCTAGCAAAATGAAGAGAAGGAGTATGTGGCTGATTCACGACATGATGAAAGACTATTGGGACTCCCATCCCTAAAGGGTAATGAAGAACAACATGAGTGTCAAAAGTGCCAAAAGGTGTTATGAATGGGACAACTCATGTGGGTGAGAATGCTACCAGGTTACAGTACCGTAGATGCAAATGGAGGCGTGGGTACTGCAGAGCCGGGAATGAGGATCCTAAAGGCCAATATCATAGGGTGTGACTGGAAATGTAAATGCAATTCGGCAGGAGAGACTACATGCCAGTGATGAGTATATACCTGAAGGGGTGATGCTGATGGGTGATGAGCAAGTACCTACACACATAACAACCAAATACCCAAAGTAAACAATATATGAAGAGAATCTATGATATGAGCATGTATTTGATAAATGTGACAATGCGCATGCGTACCTGACCATGATAGGAAAAAAAAGGTGCCCCGGGGGCTCAGGATGAAAAGTAACCTAGGGACAGCTGTGATGTAGGTGACAAGATGCTGATCCTGTGGCTAAAGACGGTTTGAAAAATGAACACCATAGGCTCCCGGAATGGTGAGTGGAAGTTTGGCAAAAGGCCTATATATAGCTGTAGGGCCCACATTGCCACCTCATTTGTACCTACTACAACAGTGACTGGACAAGTAGATTTCAGAGGAGATTTAGAGATTCAGAGAGGATGAGGCATCCGATCAACGTTCTGTGAGTATCAGGTTAGTGGTCTGATCATCCTGCATAGAAATAGGTTTTCAATTTTTGGGCAGGGTAAGTATGGAGGGTCGTACAGAGGGTTTTATGGGTTTTTTTATGGGATGTGAGCCCACATGCGCGAGCGATTTGGTGGAAGGCATGCATATGTGTGCGCCTATACACAGAATATGCATGCATGGGTGCATGGTAAGGTGAATTTAAGGCACGCCCGGAGGGCACGCCTGTGTTATGAACAGGCGCGCATTAGTGCGCACCTATGGGTTGGATAGGCAAGCACCTGTGTGCATCTATATGGTGAACAGGCGCACTCAGAGGTGCACCTGTGAAATGAACAGGCGCGCATAGATGCGTGCCTATGTAATGAACAGGCGTGCATGTGTGCGCACCTGTGGGGATAAAAACCGTGCCTATGAGGCAAGGTTGAAGGGTAAAAAATCGAGTCTTTTTTATGCTATTGATGGGTAGCTGAGCTGATATAAGACTCTGTGTTGTGTGCAGGTGGACAGCAGTGACGATGTCTGTGCGGTGGCGAGAGAGAGACTGGGCCCAGTTGCGAGATACTGTGGCCAATGCGGGGCCTGAGGTGCAAGCGACTTTAGCAACCTGTGGGTTGCTAAAGTTTTTTGAGTGCCCGTTGATACGGGCACAGGAGTATTTACTACAGTTCCTGCTCTAGATGTGGAGTCTGTAACTGCACTGCTTCCTCGTGCGAGGAGAACAGATCCCCTTCACTACGGTGGAGGATGTATATTTTCTGACTAGGCTCCCCTTTCGGGGAATGCCCCTCCTGACAGAGCCGGTGCTGCTGAGGGAGACAGCTCTTGTTACCATTGTTCAGCGATACTGCTCAGGTGAGAACTTCACGTCGGGGACTGTGGTGAGCGTTAGTGCTATGGACTCCTTGGCTCATCATTGCATAGAGACAATGATTGTTCATGTATATGGGTCACTTTCGACCCAACGGATTAGTGGTGGCCAGCTACTAGTGCTGGAGAGAGTGGTGAGAAATGAGAAGTTTGCATGGGGACTGACACTGCATGCATGGATGATCGCGCAGTTGGACCATTGTCGGTCCATAGGTGCAGGAGAGTTTGCATTTGGCTCGATCCTGGTAGCCTGGTTTTTGGAGAGGGTGCCGATGCTGCACCCGAGGGTTCTTCTAGAGATGCTAGGGGCACAAGAGCTGCACTTGAGGCGGTGGTCTACAGTTTTGGTTCGCCACGGTGGGGGCGAAGGTGGCCACTATTTTTCAGCACAGGCAGCACAGATATGGTGGAAGATTCCGCAGGTAGTACTTCGGTACCCCTATGCTAGGGTTGACTTCCTGGGTGACCTGGACATGGTGTTGCCTCCAGGGGAGGTTTTTGACCATCGAGGTATGTTTAGTATTGTGTATGTTTTTTGATTTATGTTGTCTTTTTGAGATATCAGTCTATATGTATGTGATATAGATACTGATACTATTTGTTGTTTGTTGTTTTGTGCATGTGCAGATGTGGCACCTCGCGGGCGCGAGGTGGAGATGTAGAGAGCGTCTGCTCGTCGACAGCCAGAGAGACTGCCGCATGGAGAGAGATGTCGATGGGATGAGGCCATGGGGCGACCAGTAGAGCCCGAGAGGGCAGCGAGGAGGCGTTGGTTCGATGATCCCGGTGCAGGGCCGTCACACACTCCTCTGGCGGTGGCCGGAGTTGATTTTGATGAAATACATCGTCGTCTGGAGACGGTATTACAAG
>JASDQU011176936.1:18476-44165 GCA_032191745.1 Picea mariana
ATAGAAGTCTATTTTCAAAATTACTAAAATAATTGGGAACTTTATTTTTACTCTTTTGATTGAAGAATTGAATGAACTACCTTCTTGAAGACATGGATGTGTAAGTTGGAATGGGAAGAGATAGTGCCCTCATTTGGTTTGTTAAAAAAATTATTTGAGTTGTGTGCTTAGGTAGAAGAGTGTGTGTTAGGTTTCATGTCTTGAGGGAGCTAGTTTTTATTGGAGCATCGCTAAGACAACCATATATAGAGGGGATTGATACCTCTGTCTTGCTTTGGATGCAAAAACTAAGAACACAAGATTTAATACCAATTAATAAAGATTCCTACTAGAAAACCAATAGTAGTTGTATTAATCAATGTCCAAAAAATTCCATTCAACATATATAAATTTTTGTCATAATCTAAATGTTCTAAGAATTTACTCTTTTATTGCTAGTCAAAATAATAGTTTTTTTGGCCTAAAATCCAATAAAAATCATTTTGGATTTGATGGAATTGCAAATATCAATGGTTAACATCACAAAATAAGGGTTGAGGGTGTTGAATCTATTGTTGCATTAACAAAAAAATTACTGCGTAGTCTAAACATTCTACATTTTGAACATTTTCCAATTATATTTTTCCAATTAGTTTTACCCAAAATCCAACCAAAAATTTAGAAAAAAAGTTGGAATTACATATATTAGTTGTTGAGATTACATAATCAAAATATAATAGGAGTTTTTGAGAAAAAATTGTAATTTTACGAACAATTACATAACCAAATTTTAGTGAGGATTCCCAAAAATAAAATATTTAAACATCCAAAAAGTAAAATGTTTAAACATAACTCAAAATTAGAATTTCAATAAATATTTATAACTAAATTCCTGTAACAACAAATAAAAAAACATAAATTATTTAGTAACCTTTTATAATTTACATTTTTTTATACATAGGCTAAATACAAAACGGAAAATTAATAAATTTTACCTATCTCCCTTTATTTAATAATATATACTATTATAAATAACAAACAAATAATTATATATAAATCTAAGTAATGTATTTTTCCTCTCCTTATCTCAATTCCGTACCCATCCAAATATCTATTCTATCTCCATCCATAGACTAACTAACAAAGAGTTTCACACTCATGAATCTTCATATAAATACTTACGTTGTACTTGTTCCTATTTGTGATGAGTGATAGTTCTTTTCTCTTTCAACTAGTAATAATATTCCATATTGAGACAATGTTGACATTAAAGTATGGTGACCATTTCATAAAAATAATTTATGGGCATATTCTTTGAAGGAGAAGTTTGAGGCTAGATATATAGCCACCGTGACATAACTCTAAATGGTAACCCCTATTGTTTCTTGGTCTTTAGCATGTATATACATGGCAAGTGAAGCACGCATCATAGAAAAAGCATGGCTTTCAAAGTTTCAATTTAATGCTCGTTCTTATCAAGTATGGATGAGAAAGTCTCACTAGTTGAAGTGTTACAGTTTCTCACTACAATGGATGAGAAAGTCTCACTGAAGTGTTACAAAGACAAGTTGATCACATGGTCCAAAGGCAAAGTGTTTTAGATTTTGATGACTTTCCTTAATTTCCACTTTAATAGCAATAGCAATGGACATTCAAAACAATCAACATCCATATTTTATGATTTTTTTTATGTTTTTCATTAAATTACACTTTAATAGTAATAATGACAAAGCCATACCATGAYCTGTATTCCCTTGATTCTAAAAGGGTGAAATGCCYGAGAGAGACAAAAGATGGTTTGCTTTCTCTRTTTCGGTTCGAATTCGGACGTCTYTGTTCTTCTTTGTGAACCTCAATTCGAATCTACTTTCGAAATATCCTTTGAAACATTTAGATCTACTTCAACCCTTCAATTCTATTGAATAAACATTCAATACAATTAACATCATATTTTACAGTACATTTTTTTTTTTTATCTGAAATTCCATTTTAATAGCAATATACATTCAAGACAATTAACATCCATATCATAAGATATGGGTGTTAAGGTAATTTAGGGCAATGCTTTTGTATATGAGTGTTAAAGGAGGTTGATTAGTTTCRAGTGATTGTTTTTTTTGGTATTTTTTGCTTCCCAAATCCATTTTTATAATCTTCAAGATTTCATTTAACAACATTAAGATAGGGATGTTAAGGTAATTTAGGTCAATGATTTTGTATATGGATGTTAAAGGATGTGATTAGTTTGGGGTGATTTTTATTTTTATTTTTGGTATTTATTGCTTCGCAAATCCATTTTTATAATCTTTGAGATTTCATTTAACAACATTTTTATATTTTTTGGCATATTTTTTTTATTCATGTGTTTGTTTTTTTCTATGGTGTTGTTGTTCTGCCATTTTTCTAGAGACCACCAAATGATAGTCCTTGGTCTCCTTTACAACATAATTGTTTCTTTTGTTACTAGTAATACTTCTTTTGGGTCTTCATCCTTTATGGGTAGAAACTAGAACTTTATGTCATCTTTTATGATGGTATAAGGGTTATTTCTCTAATTATGCATTTCAAAATGATCGAATTTCCATGGTCTCCCCAAAAGGAAAGGAAATATATCCATCGGGTTCACATTACACAATATATCATCTCAATGATTACCAATATTAAAAGACACCTTGTATTTGCTAGTTATAATCACTTCATATAATTTTTGAAACCAAAACAACTTATAGGGATTAGGATGTTTTTGTTGCGACAACCCTAATTTCTCTACCATTTCAAATTCCACTATATTCTGTGTACTTCTATAATTAGTTAGAACCTTACAACACTTACCTTTAGATTTACAATCAATTTTGAAGATATTTTTCTACAACCACCTCTTTTCTCTTGGTATCTACTAGTATTTTTACACCATCCTCACTCTATGATGCATCAAATTTTGACCTCTTTATAGTAGTGTTGCAACTTCCACATTTTCTCCTTGCATGTCACTTTGGGATAAGTATATTTAAGCCTCACTTCTTCATGCACCATCCCTTTGTGGACATATCTATGGCCTTCATGTCCATATGTGTAGTGGTAAATATTACTTCTATAGCCACCAACATTTCATCCTCTACATTGAAATCCTCCTTCAATTCTAACTTTTCCTTTGCATGAAGTACAACCTTTCTTTGACTTGTCAACCTTCCCTTCACCTAAATCCTCTGTGTGTGGTGTTGAACTCCTTTCGATACCACAAGCACTTATTCCTTTACTAACATTTTTTACTATCTTTTCACACTAACATTTCTTATGCTCTTAGTGCCAATTGATAGGCTTCTTCTAGTATTTTTGTCTTGTGCATTCACATACCTCTAAAATATTGCTTTCATCTTCATCATGACTTATGTGGATGGAAAATCATTCAATAGAATTATTTTGTATACTCTTTCACACTTTGATATCTCTATTTCAAGTTTTGTATTTGTATAAAAAATACATGTTTATAATATACTAGAATTTTTTTCTCTCTTAAATTGGATACCATTTTACTTCAAGTCCTTATCTTTTCCTTGTTATTGTGAACTTTCTTGCAGTGCACAAAGTCATAGTAAATAAAAACATTCCCTCTCAACTTGGCTATGACAAACTTTACCTTGTTTGGGTCCGTAACCTTCTCATACTCAAGGTACCTTTCCATATCACTTATCCAATCTATCATTGCTTTTTATTTTAGAGTTCCATCATAATGTGAGACTT
Source organism: Picea mariana (assembly GCA_032191745.1). NCBI lineage: Eukaryota > Viridiplantae > Streptophyta > Pinopsida > Pinales > Pinaceae > Picea > Picea mariana. Next base: position 22,197 of record JASDQU011176936.1, read on the forward strand.
TGAATTTGGATCCTCTTTTAATCTTGAAAAATATAATCAACTTCCTCGTAATTTTCTTGTTTTTATTCATGTTTTTCTTTTGAACAAATGGATTTTGTTCTCCACTCTACTATCTTGATTTTGATTATTCTTATCAACTCTTACATATCTTGGTTTACACTATTGCTACCACCTCTTCTTGTGATTGTTTTAATTATTTTGTTCCTAATTCTCACAACTCTAGGGAATTTCACCTTTGTCATTTTATTTCAATCACCTAAAGGTTATTCAAAGTAAAAATCTCCAAATCAACAACTCTCCCTAGGCTTCTTTGATAACAAAATTTTCATCCGAAGGTTCAAATTTTGTTATCTACTACCAAAAATGGTGCAACGGTAAGGTAATGGTCCCAACTTGGGCCTACTACACCCAAACTCACACCATGTAGATAACATGCATTGATAAATAAATAACAAGAATGCATTTAAATAGACATAAGACAATCCAAAACAACAATGATTTAAACGGGTCTACTTATTCCCATTATTCAATATTAGGTGAACCCATGAAGATGGGTAACACTTTTTAGTAAAACGTGGCAATGGAAATTTGATATTTTACATATTTTTAAATTGAATCCCTTGAAACTCATATACACCTTGTGAATTTTGATGTGTAGTTAATTTTTTTTTGTAGGAATTGTGTTGTCTTTCTAATGATATTTTTTGCAAACAATAGTAATGTCATTTAATGTGTCAACTTTGCAATTAATTAAATTCTTTTCCTTGCAAATTTATGGAAAAGTTAACAAGTGACTTTTGATCCCATCGACTAATTTAATGTTCAATGTATAATTTTCAAAAACAAAATAGACAATCATGATCTACACAGAACATAATAGATCCCACTTTTTTGTTTTGGAAAATTACATTTTTTTTTATTATTTTTCAAAGTTGACCAATTAATATTTGAATCGCATTTTATATATCTTTGTGTTTCTGCCAACTTTTTTCCTATTGTTTACATAAATTGGAAAACCAAAAATACCCTTTTGAATGAGAAACATCAACAGAGATCCCACATATTTTTTATTTTTTTTGGTTGTGTAGTTTTTATGCTATTGATTTTTCTCCGAGTGCCTTCGAAAATGTGGAAACAACCTTAAGTAAAAAGTTTAAAAAATAAATAAATTAAAAATATCATATGAAATATATTGTGTGAAAATGATACAACATTGGATGGAGGATTCATCAACAAATCCACTAGTATCAACTCTGCCACATAAGATGAAAGAAACGAAGGGGTTTTATCCCCTGGAAGTTGCAGCTGCAAACATTCCTGTGGAAAGGGGGTTGGATTTTAGGATTTTAAACCCTTGATCAAACAATTTAGCTTGATAGAAGGTTATTATAAAGCTTGACAAGGAATTTCAAAATACCTCGATCAAGGGTTAATTAAACCCTCGATAGAAGTCTTTGTGGGATAAGAAAAATAGATCTAATGAGGTTCACTATTGCAAATAGAAATAAGGGTCTCACAACTTGATTTTGGTTGTTTTATAAAAAAATGGACCTCGAACGAGCTATAGATATCAATCGATTTCTATAGTTTAATCAAGCTCATAACTCTTGATTGAGGGTTTGCTTAACCCATACAAGCACCTTGATTGAGGGATTGTTTTGTCTATTAAGAACACTCGATAGATGGCTTATTTAAGTGCTTGATTGATCTAAAAATACAAAATGATTTCTGAGACAAACTTGATCCGAAATATCAACAAAATTTGATACCAATTCAGCTCGAAAATCCTTAGCTGTTAATTAGTTCATATATACACATAAACATCTTACCAGATTCAGGAAATTGAAGATTGACTTGACTATTTGCAAAATATCATGTGAATGTATTACTTATCCATAAACTTCAATAACTGATAAATATAACTTGTGGAAATAATGAGTGCCAAAATTATAATAAAATGGTCTTTATAAATTCCAAATTATGAAGACACCCTTCATGGAGGCTACTCCAACCCAAAAACATAGGTCACCATTATAATCCTTGCGAAATTCTGAGAAGAATGAGTATAAACTTGATTATATTCTGAATCGGTTCCAAAAAAACCCTTTTTGCATGCATAACGAGACTATGGGTCTCATACATGACAAATTTGACTAAGAATTTTCATACATAGCATTTTTACACAAAAATAACATCACCATCATATTCCTCTCGAAATTCTAATAAGAATGAGTATAAACACCCTATACCTTTCTCAAAGAAGTCAATGGAACGCAAAATGAGGCAAATCAAAACCAAGAACACCTCTTGCATGCAAAATGATAGAATCATCACTTGGAACGAACTTCTATGGCACACATTCCAATGTTGACACATAAATTCATGTTCTCAACATTGGTTTTCGTGCCCATTAAATAGGCCTAGGTCGGCCTAACCATCAACCAAAATCCACAATGCAACTTAGATATGTATTGATTGGTTTGYTGTAACAAGTCACAACTTATGGTCTAGTGGTTAAAACTTTGGGTTATGGGAGAAGAGGTTAGGGGTTCAAACCCGCGGACCTTCCCCCATCAACGCTTTTAGCTGTAACTTACATTACATATATAGTATGTTGGTTATATATTTGGTTTAGCCCTGTGAAATTTACGATCATGGTTACATTATATATACATATAATTAGGGTTGAGGGCTTATCCCTCGGCCCTTTTTCTGACTGATCAAACTTCTATTCAACTTTATATAGAATTGCACCCATATATGGTTAATAACTAACCAAAGAGCATAATGGCGAAGTCGTTGTGTTGTTAGTTGGGAGACCCGGGTTTGATCCCCTAGGATCCCAACTAATTTCGATAAACACTATCCATAAGTATTCAGTGGGAGGATGTCACATGGTAGCCTCTCATTGGCTTACTATTTCCATGTGTCACCCTATGATTAGCCCACATAATCTATACGGTCTTCCAACATATATTCCTAGTTAGTTTCCAACTAGTCATACCACATCACCTTCCTGGCCTGTACGATCATGTGCCACATGTCACCCTTGTAGTGGTGGCACATGTCACCTTTGACTTTTGTCTAGGTTGACTTGAACTTTGAATGCTCATAACTTTTGCATACGAGCTCTGTTTGAGGAACTTTTTGCACCGTTGGAAAGATATTGTCGATCTCTACGCATTTACAGTGTTTTTCAAGAGAATTTGAGAAATTCAAATTTTGAGCATTTCTAGGTCCTTTAGGTCCTTTGTGAGCATTTTGGATCCTCCTGGATCTCTGTGAGAATTCCTGGATCCTCTTGGATCACACCTCCCCACTAAATAACGTTTGGACCTCCAAAAGTATGGATTATTCAGAAATGAAGTGAGAATGCTTTCACCTCACTTGTCTAGTATCATCCATCCTTCTTGCTTGGATAGTGAGCATCTAACTCATCGAAACCATAATGAAGAATGAAACAACACTACTGACCAATTTAACCATTCCCTTAAATTCACAAACTCCACCATTCATTGTTGTAGTAGCCAACCATACTCCACTCATTAGTAATAAATTGAACAACAAAACTGAATATACAGATGTGAAAGAGAATGAACAATCAACATATTTCCCCTTCTTAACAATAACAACATCAACCAAAGGACTTGTTTTTCTTTAAACTATAGGTTGTAAACCTGTATCCTGGATACTAGCATTAACTAGCATGTGCCCTGTAGTGACACTTGTCAAATTAGTCTTTATCCAATGATCTCTCACAATGAACTCAATCCTATTCTTGAAAATATGATACTTATTTTGTTCCCTATAGAAAATGGCCTTCCTTTCATACAAATGTGGACTTCCTAAAGCAATTTCGCAAATGTCAAGTGGAACCACGTCTAACTCTATCTCATAAATGAAACTAGATGTGATCACAAACCATAACTTGCATTGCTCAGTTACTTGTTCCTGAGCATTATCAAAAATCCAACCCAAAGGATATGGTCTTGGATGAGGCCTAGTTTCCAATCCCAATTTTTGAACAACTTGCTTTGAAATAAAATTCACTTGGGATCCACTATCAACGTGTGTATCAATCTTAGTGTGCTTTGAGAATCCACTATCAACACGTATATAAAATTCACTTGGGATCCACTATCAACATGTGTATCAATCTTAGTGTGCAAAATATGATGTGAATGTATTACTTATCCATAAACTTCAATAACTGATAAATATAACTTGTGGAAATAATGAGTGTCAAAATTATAATAAAATGGTCTTTACAAATTCCAAATTATGAAGACACCCTTCATGGAGGCTACTCCAACCCAAAAACATAGGTCACCATTATAATCCTTGCGAAATTCTGAGAAGAATGAGTATAAACTCGACTATATTCTGAATCAGTTCCAAAAAAGCCTTTTTTTCATGCATAACAAGACTATGGGTCTCATACATGACAAATTTGACTAAGAATTTTTATACATAGCATTTTTACACAAAAATAACATCACCATCAGATTCCTCTCGAAATTCTAATAAGAATGAGTATAAACACCCTATACCTTTCTCAAAGAAGTCAATGGAACACAAAATGAGGCAAATCAAAACCAAGAACACCTCTTGCATGCAAAACGATAGAATAATCACTTGGCACAAACTTCTATGGCACACATTCCAATGTTGAGACATAAATTCATGTTCTCGACATTGGTTTTTATGCCCATTAAATAGGCCTAGGTCGGCCTAACCATCAACCAAAATCCACAATGCAACTTAGATATGTATTGATTGGTTTGTTGTAACAAGTCACAACTTATGGTCTAGTGGTTAAAACTTTGGGTTATGGGAGAAGAGGTTAGGGGTTCAAACCCGCGGACCTTCCCCCATCAACGCTTTTAGCTGTAACTTACATTACATATATAGTATGTTGGTTATATATTTGGTTTAGCCCCGTGAAATTTACGATCACGGTTACATTAGATATACATATAATTAGGGTTGAGGGCTTATCCCTCGACCCTTTTTCCGGCTGATCAAACCTCTATTCAACTTTATATAGAATTGCACCCATATATGGTTAAGAACTAACCAAAGAGCATAATGGTGAAGTCGTTGTATTGTTAGTTGGGAGACTCGGGTTCGATCCTCTGGGATCCCAACTAATTTTGATAAACACTATCCGTAAGTATTCAGTGGGAGGCTGTCACATGGTAGCCTCTCATTGGCTTACTATTTCCATGTGTCACCCTATGATTATCCCACATAATCTGTACAGTCTTCCAACATATATTCCCAGTTAGTTGCCAACTGGTCATACCACATCACCTTCCTAGCCTGTACGATCATGTGCCACATGTCACCCTTGTAGTGGTGGCACGTGTCACCTTTGACTTTTGTCTAGGTTGACTTGAACTTTGAATGCTCATAACTTTTTCATACGAGCTCTGTTTGAGGAACTTTTTGCACTGTTGGAAATATATCCTCGATCTCTACGCATTTACAGTGTTTTTCAAGAGAATATGAGAAATTCAAATTTTGATTATTTCTAGGTCCTTTAGGTCCTCTGTGAGCGTTTTGGATCCTCCTGGATCTCTGTGAGCATTCCTGGATCCTCTTGGATCACACCTCCCCACTAAATAACATTTGGACCTCAAAAGTATGGATTATTCAGAAATGAAGTGAGAATGCTTTCACCTCACTTGTCTATTATCATCCATCCTTCTTGCTTGGATAGTGAGCACCTAACTCATCGCAACCATAATGAAGAATGAAACAACACTGCTAACCAATTTAACCATTTCCTTAAATTCACAAACTCCACCATTCATTGTTGTAGTAGCCAACCATACTCCACTCATTAGTAATAAATTGAACAACAAAACCGAATATACAGATGCGAAAGACAATGAACAATCAACATATTTCCCCTTCTTAACAGTAACAACATCAACCAAAGGAGTTGTTTTTCTTTAAACCATAGGTTGTAAACCTGTATCCTGAATACTAGCATTAACTAGCATGTGCCCTGTAGTGACACCTGTCAAATTAGTCTTTATCCAATGATCTCTCACAATGAACTCAATCCTATCCTTGAAAAGATGATACTTATTTTGTTCCCTATAGAAAATGGCCTTCCTTTCATACAAGTGTYGACTTCCTAAAACAATTTCGCAAATGTCGAGTGRAACCACGTCTAACTCTACCTCATCAATGAAACTAGATGTGATCACTAACCATAACTTGCATTGCTCAATTACTTGTTCCTGAGCATTATCACAAATCCAACCCAAAGGATATGGTCTCGGATGAGGCCTAGTTTCCAATCCCAAATTTTGAACAACTTGCTCTGAAATAAGATTCACTTGGGATCCACTATCAACACGTGTATCAATCTTAGTGTGCTTTGAGATAACTCGTAAATGAAACAAATCATTTATTTTCCTTCCATCATGAATTACACTATCCTTTTCAGAAGAAGTACGCGAGTTGAAACTTGTAACGAAAGATTTACCTTTGATGCCCATAGTTGTAACTTGGGTTTCATCCTCGAAATCTGATCCAAGATCCTGAAATATGGTCATGGCCTTCTTTTTACCCTTCTTATGCCGAGCCTACTTTGGTTTCAATTCTGGATGCAACTTCCAACAATTCTTCTCATCATGTCCATTCTTCTCACAATGAGAACATGTAGGCTTCTTCTCTTCATCCTTCTTCATTTTAGTTGTCTTCTTACTCTTCCCTTTTCCCTTCGGCTGCTCCTTGAATTCATGTGGTTCCTTTGACACATCTTCAACAACATGTTTCCTTTGTTGGCTTCAAGATGAGTAGCTTGTACTGATACTTTGTCATAATTAGTAGGATTAAACATCAATATAGTATAACGAAGATATAAGTGCATACCACCAATATACTTTAGAAGAGTATCAGGATTTTATAATGGAATTCCCAAAGACAATTCCTTCCTCTTAAATTCATGTGTATAAGCTTTTACATTTTTCCCTTTTCCTTGTTTCTGATGTTGCAAAGAAATCATTGATGTTTGCATATAATCTAATGGATTAAATTGCTTTCTTAATGCAATAAAAAATTCAATCCATGAAGAAATGATTTTACCATGTTGAATAAGATTAGCTTGTGTCTGAATCTCCCACCATATCAAATCCATGTTGCTCAGGCGAAGAGTATCCAACTATATTTTTGAAGTATCCTTTATGATTTTCTGTACCCTGCAATATAATTCAATTTGTTTGACCCAATTATCCAACTTCTCTCATTCAACTCTCCATCATAAGTAGGAAAATCAAACTTTAAATTAGCTTTAACAAAGGAAAATCATGAGAATAAGAAGATTTCTTAGAATGTTTCTTCCTCTTATGATAATAATGTTCACTTTCATTGGAAGAAGATGATGATGATGACGATGATGATGATGGGCATGAAGGAGGCTATGGAGGTTCTTCACCTTTTCCTTATCCTTCAACTTTTACCATTGTTTCAACTGGACCGCCTTCATTTTGATGAGGAGTTTTTCTTCTTCTTTCTAGGTCTTCCCACAATTCCTTTACCATGGTTGTCATCTCAAGGAACATTTTTTGAAATCCCTTATTAGCCTCAGAAAGAACATCTTCACGTTCCATTTCTTTCCTTCGAATGAAGATCCTTGAACCAATTTCATGATTATAACTTGCAATATTTCCTTCACCTCGCTTAAATTTATACCATGTAAGCATTCACTTGCAAATAAATTTCAAAACCAACTCTGATACCACATGATCTGAAAATACCAAACGAGTTCTAATACCAACTTAATCTGAAATATCAACAAACTCTAATACCAATTCAGCTCTAAAATTCTTAGATGTCAATTAGTTTATAAATACACATAAACATCTTACCAGATTTAGGAAATTGAAGATCGACTTGACTATTTGCAAAATATCATGCGAATGTCTTTCTTATCCATAAAATTCAATAACTGATAAATATAACTTGTAGAAATAATGAGTGCCAAAATTACAACAAAATGGTCTTTACAAATGCCAAATTATGAAGACACCCTTCAAGGCGGCTACTCCAACCCAGAAACAGAGGTCACCATTATAATCCTCACGAAATTCTGAGAAGAATGAGTATAAACTTGACTATATTCTGAACCGGTGTTGAAAAGTCCTTTTTGCACACATAACAAGACTATGGGTCTCATACATGACAAATTTGACTAATACTTTGCATACATATCATTTTTACACAAAAATAACATCTCCATCAGATTCCTCTTGAAATTCTGAGAAAAATGAGTATAAACAACCTATACCTTTCTCAAAGAATTCAATGGCATGCAAAACAAGGCAAATCAAAACGAAGAACACCTCTTGGACGCAAAATGAGGAAGTCAACACTTGGAATGAGATTTTATGGCACACATTCCAATGTTGGTACACAAATTCATGTTCTCACCATTGGTTTTCATGCCCATTAAGTAGGCCTTGGTTGACCTAATCGTCAATCAGAATCCACACTGAAACTTACATATGTATTTATTGGTTTGTGGTAACAAGCCACAACTTATGGTCTAGTTAGTGGTTAAAACTTTGGGTTATGGGGGAAGAGGTCATGGGTTCAAATCCACAGACCTTCCCCCATCGATGCTTTTAGTTGTAACCTACATTACACATATAGTATGTTGGTTATATATTTGGTTTAGCTTTGTGAACTTGATGGTCACGGTTACATTGGATGTACATATAACTAGGGTCGAGGGCTTATCCCTCAACCATTTTTATATCTGATCAAACCTCCATTCAACTTTAAATATAATCAAGCCCATATATGGTTAAGAACTAACCAACGGGCATAATGGTGAAGTCGTTGTGTTGTTAGTCGGGAGACCTGGGTTCGATCCTCCAGGCTCCCAACTAATTTTGATAAACACTATCCGTAAGTAGCCAATGGGAGGTTTCCATGTGGTGGCCTCTCATTGGCTTACTATTTCCACGTGTCACCTTTGACTTTTTCCTTTGACTTTTTCCTAGGTTGACTTGAACTTTGACTACTCATAACTTTTTCATACGAGCTATGTTTGAGGCAATTTTTGCACCATTAGAAAGATATCACTGAGGTCTACGCATTGATGGTGTTTTCAAGATAATTTGGGAAAGTTAAATTTTGAGCATTTCTGGGTCTTTTTGGTCCTCTATGAGCGTTTTGGGTCCTCCTAGATCTGTGAGCGTTCTTGGGTCCTCCTGGATCATTGATTGAGCCATAATTACCTCTAAAAAAAGGTTTAAAATATACTATTTCACCCTCTCTCTTTCCAAAAAGTGCTACCCAGCTTCATGGATTCAATTTTATTAAATTATAATACAAGTTTAGACTATCTCAAGCTTACAATTATACTTTCCCTCTTTTCTCTTAGGATTAATCTCCTCTATATATTCCACACCTCTTATGCACTAACTTAATGCATGATGTTTGCAACCTCACCACTGAGATATTCTAACTCCAAAAACCACCTTTACCTTCATATGCTTCATCCTTGGGAATCTAGTCACTTCAATGCCACCTCACACACTCCTCTACAACTTACATTCTCTTATATCCAACACCCTCCTTGGAGTCAATATCCCTCGATTAGAGATCTATCTTGATACTGACACTGTCAATTCCAACTCTCTTGTTGTCTCCCATAGCTGGCCAATTTCCTTCTCGTTGCATGACTTTGCTTGCATTGCCACCATCATTTGGGATTCCAGCCACTTTAACTATCCAATGGTAGTGGTTCAAATTCAACCCTTGTTGGCATGATTTCACTACCATTTTGACATCCCTTCAACTTCTTATGCCTAATATCTCATCTTCCTTTGCATGCACAACAACATGTCTTCACACATGCACACTAATATGTTCCTTCTTCATCTATGTCCCAACATCTTCCCTATGCCTCCAAATTTTCTTCTCTTTCATGCACACTCCTCATAAATTGTGTATTTCCATGCTTTGACTAGGCATTCAACTAGATGCTCATACATCTTAAAAGTTGTTAGCATTCCATTTCCAATTTTCTAATTTTAGCAACTATTTTTTAGCTTTGAGTTTATTAACTACTAAAGTTATTTATATTTCATGGTGTTTAAATTCAAATAGTTAATTTTAGTTTGAAATTTTAGTTTCAACATTGCATTTCATTACATCTAACTTCTAATAGAGATTATTTCATTTGAGTGTCTTTACTCTCCATTTAGAGTTTAGTAGATCAACTTGATAAGCTGAGTTATATGTGGATGAAGTAGCTCACACAAACTCTAGGGAACAAGTGTTGAAGTGGGGACATTCAAGTCAAAGTATTGTAGTTAGTTTGTTATTTACCTTTTGATTTTAGTCTTGTTGGTGACGATTACTATCGTTATAACTTTCATTTCCAATTCATGTTATTTTCATAGAAATCTTAATGGTTTCACTAGGAATACCCATCTTTTGGAGTTTAATCTTAGTGTGAGACCTTTTATTGGTTGGGCCAACCCTATTGTAGAAAGAGTAGAGACCTTGACCTTATGATTGCCACTCATATTGACATAATGTCTAGACATTTTTATTGATAACTAGCTTTTATCTTATGTTGCTAGGAAGAAAGCCCTACCATACTTAGTTCTTGTACAACATATAAAGTTATGTATTAAAGATATTACTTATTGTAGAAAACTTCATAGATATAGAGAATCTAGGCACACAATCTAAATTATAACTAGCTTGGATATTGATTATTAATCTGGAAGCATGGCCTTATGTTAATTTATATGCTTATATACATATGATATTTATATTTTTTAGGTTTTTCTTTCATTTTCACATTCAAATCAATGTCTTGAAACTAAGTAGAGTTGTTGTGTAAGAATATGTTTTGACAAACTTGACTAATATACATGAATCTTATAAATACATGTAATAAACATATAAAACAAAAGAACACAATTGCACACATACATATATGTCTGTACAACACTTATCTATTATTATTATTATTATTATTAAGAAATCTATATAATTAATTAGTTTTTATACTTCATTATAAAATACAAATTTCAACATAATCAATACTAAATTAAAATATACTTTTCATTTTTTTATGTTACTAATATCTTAATCTTGATATTAAATAAATTTACAATATACTTTTCAATTTTTTTTATGTTACCAATATCTTAAAATTTACATTGTTCATACCTTCTACATCTACATCCACAAGATGGGCCTACAAGAAATAAATACAACACAATACTCCAATTAAATTTACATTGTTCATACCTTCTACACCCACAAGATGGGCCTACAAGAAGGAAATACAACTCAATACTCCCACAAGATGGGCCTACAAGAAGGAAATACRACACAATACTTGTGTTCATATGGATAGACATTCAAACACATCGATAGACATTGAAAGAGTGATGCACCCATAAATATAAATTATGAAAATAAGAGTAAGGTGGGGAGATGGGTCCTAGTCTTGGACTCGCTTAACATTTGTACAAAACAATGTGAGAGGAAATATATATAATGATATTAAATTTATTTAGATCACATGATTAGCTAAGTTCATTTTTCTTGTAAACTCTTCATTATGTCTTTTCAACCCCATCCAAGGACTAAGGAGCAAGCAATTGCCTACTTATAAGCCTTGATGTAACCACTTTCGTTGTACTCAAATTCATATTTATACTATTTGACAGTTCTGTTCTTTTTGAAGTAGGAATATTATTTCCCTATTACCACTGCCATCATCTCTATTTCCCTACATATTAATTTATGACTTTAAAGTAGGGCCACCACTTCATAAAACTAAGTATCGGCCATCTTCTCTAAGGAGAAGTGTGAGTGTAGACATTGGGGTCACTATCACAAAGGCCTCTCTTTGCTTTAAATGGTGACAACTAATTTTGCTTGTTGTAAAGGGTTTGGACTTTAGCAAGTGGAAGCATAGCATGTGAAGCACGCATTAAAGACTAATGGAAAATCGCCAGGATTTCAAAGTTTCAATTTAATATTTGTTCATATTGTGATTGAATGTGGGCTTAAGTATCTCAATATTATTAATTAAAGGGTTGCATAAGAAAGTTGATATAGGTTATGGAGATGAGCACATGGTATAAAGCCATTGTTTGATAATTTTTTATGTTTTTATCCTTATCGTAGTTGACACTGAGGGCAATTAACATTTGGATATTATGCGAGAGGCCAATACATGTGTTTAGTTTTTTATATGTTTATGTGGTGGGTGATTACATGTGTTTAGTTTTTGTATATGTTTATGTGGTGGGTGATTGGGCGATTGGGCCACTATATTTTTCTTTTGGGTTATTTTTGTGAGAGGGTGGTTAAAAATGAGTCAAAGTGATATTTTTTTTTTGATAAATATGTTAATTTGGTTGTAGATGTGGATAAAGTGGGTTAAATGACATTGTGAATTAGTATACTTATCATTATTGTATGTTATATGTGTTTATAATTAATTTAATTTATAATAAAGAGTTTGAGTAAAGTGGGTTAAAGTTATATTCTTCTATAGGTGTGTCAATGTTTTTATTGAAGCAATTCAAAGTAGGTCAAAAATATATATAAACATGTGAATGTAGTGTAATTCAATTTCATCAAGTAATTTAAAGAAAAGGGTAAAAAAGGTTTTAATGGGCTACTTACTTTGACCCCATCATATGCATATGTAATATATGTAGATATCGTGACATATCCTTATTGCATATATGCAGTCAATCTAATCAATCCAACTGGGTATAAGTAGTCTATTCAAAGTGGGTTCATTGGTCAAGGTGAATCAAAAGATTGTTGTTGTCATAAGTGTGTCATCTTAGTCAACTTGACTTGGTCAAACAATTTGGACAAAATGAGTCAAAGACATTGAGCTAGCCCACTTGATCCCCAACCATGGATACATGGATACATACAATATACACATGTCCCCTCAATGCATATAGGTAATCAACCCAATAAACCCAACTTGGTATAAGTGGTATTTTTTCCATAGGAGTGTTATCTCATTGCTTGAAGAGAATCAAAACAGGTCAAATGTTAGTATTTCCATAGGTGAGTCAACACAATCGAGTTGAGTTGGTCAAACACTATTGGAAAGAGTGGATCAAAATGTTAGTGTTGACATAGTTTTGCTAGCTTGGTCAACTTGACTTATCAAACATTGTTGTACAAAGTGGGACAAAAAGGAATGGGCTAGTCCACTCCGCCCTTGATCATGGATATACACAATATATGCATATATCTTGAGTGTGTATAAGGAATCAACAAAAATCACCCAGTTGACCCAACTTGGTATAAGTAATTTGGTCAAAGCAGGTCAAAGAAACATTTCTACCATAAGTGTGTCAACTCATTGGTTGAAGCAAGTCAAATCAAGAAAAATATTTTTTTTTGTCATAAGTGCTTTGCTTGGTGAACTCAATCTAATCAAGCAATTTGGTCAAAGTGAGTCAAAAGGTTTCTATGCACTAGTGGACTCAACTCTCTATTATGCTTCTATACAATATATGCATATTTCTTTAATGTGTATATGCAATATGCATGTATACACAATGCATATATATTCAAGCCTCTCCTTAATTGAAATAAGGGTGTAATCAAGACAGCATATATGCTTCAATTGTGCACCTTTGGTAAACCCAAGAAAATCTCGATTACCCTCGTGATTCCCTTGATTTGATGGTAAACCATGGTTGTGACACATAGTTAATAGAAATGCCTAAGGGTACATGCATATTACATGTGTCCATCTAATGCATGTGGGTGATAGGGGTGTGACTATTTTGGGTGACTATTGCTTGCATTAGTGCATGGGTTGACATGACCAACTAAACTTTAAAGCTAGTGTATGGGAGACCCACTTATCTATGTTTTTCCACTATGGACTATAAACTTTATTATTGAACATATTACATCGTAAATGTGTAACATAACAAATGTTAATACAAACTAAGTCCAAATTAATCAATTAACCTAGATTCATTTAACTTAAGGACCTATAATTTTGTAAGAGAGAATATTTATTCAAATTTTTACATTTTAAAAAGTTTTACATATTTAAGATGTAATCCTTGTCAATATTACATAAATCCAAATTTAATTAAATCTAAATTAATTTTCCAAATCTTATGAAAGAAAGCCACTTTATATCTACTCTATTTTATGATAATTATTATATGAAAGTCAATATTATATATTTATAGGAGAAGTTAATAAATTCAACTTTCATAATAAGTTTAATTTTTTTTAGCAAAACAAATTTGATTTTAATTTTTTTAATTTCTATTATTTAAAACAAAATCAAAATCACAAAAAATTATATATAAAAAAAAAATTCAACAAAATCATCCATAAAAACATAAATAAAAAATTTCAATCAAATAGAGCAATTGCAGCAAAATTCTTAGCAAATATTTTAAAAAAATTATACTTATAAAGTTACTCCTTTATAACATAAATAACATGGGATTCCATATGATATGTGACAAAAGTCATTTTATAAATCCAACAAAAGAATATATTAAAAAAGAGAAAATAAATGTTAATGACTTCATAAAGAAACATGGGGAAAGAAGTGCATCAAAACCTGTACCAAGTAGTGGCATAATCCTATTATTAGCTTAAGAATATCCACCTCTTTCCATATGTTTAATTGTTTTTATAATTGTTTTCGAGCATTTCTTATATGTTCAATCACTTTTGTTCCACCCATGGATCGTTCTTTCAACAGAGCGCTTTTCAGCAGAAGCGATCCCCACTTATCAATATCAACATCATCCTAACAATGTCTCCAATTAAATGAACCAAATCAGCTTTGAAATACGGTTGGAAACTAAAGCATCCATTGCCCAGCAAATTAGTGACATTGTTAAATAAGCATAATGTTATTAGTGACATTGTTAAATAAGCATAATGTTTTCTTTTTCTGTTGCTAATATGCCCAGCCAAGAGAGATGGTATAAAAGAAAAAGAAATAGAAATGCAAACCAGAATTTTGATTATTATTAATATTTTTAGAGTATTTTTAATTGTTCTACTTTTTATTTTTTTGAAATCTGACAACATAAATCAGTATGAAATCATAATATTCTGTTGTTTAAATTGTATTTTTAGGGCTGGTCTGCTTTGTCTAACTATTTTACATTTTTATTTTTTTGGTCGGAATCTGGCAACATAAATCCGCACTGCTCAAAAACCTATAGAGCACTAGGATTATACAAACCTATAAAGCACTAGGATTATACAACTTTAACCACTCAAATATGCAGATCCAACAATATCTAACATGATTTAAAACAAATATCTGACAACATAAATCCGCAAGAAATCACAACTTTATGTTGTTTAAATTGCATTTATGAATGCAGAAATGGATTCAACATGCTCAAAAGCATATCGAGCACTGGGATTATACAGCTTTAACCACTCAAATATGCAGATCCAACAATATCTAACACTATCTCAAGGAATAACCACTCAAATATGCAGATCCAACAATATCTAATACTATCTCAAGCAAATATCCAGCTAAAATAATAATAATAATAGTATAATTTTTAAAAAAATTTTATAGAAATTTTTGAAAATATATAATTCCATTTAGTTAATGAAAATTTGGTTTATAATACTTTATTTTAAAAAATAATTTAACTTAAAAATAATATATATCACTAAAATTTGGAAAAAAAAAACTTTTAAGAAAATATTCATAGTATTTTATCTTATCAAAATTATTTTTTTTTAATAAATCTATTTTATTTTTTATCACAGTGGGAAAACCTATTATAACTTAGTTGTCAATCAGCACAGGAACAACTACAAACATGAGTGGCTGCTACATGGACTTATCACTGTTATTCAAGGAAAACCAGGCCACTTGGAATAACCCGATGTTGGTTTGCACCTGTTTCATTATGTTGAGAGAAGACCAGCTCTCACCCAAGTAGAAGCAGTTTTAAGTGATACTCCAAGACCAATAATTCATTTTAGTAAGTTAATCCATTTCACAATTTATGGATTTATTAAGTTACTCCATATTTTTTAGTGCTTATTCTAAGTTTACCACAGAAATCCAAAAATTATTTAAAAAATGACTATTTTATAATGCTCAAATTGTATTTTTGAATACATAAATTGATTTAGCTTCCTTAAAAGCTTCATAACAACTAGAATATGTACAATAAACCAAATCTAGGGTTCCAAATTTCTGAGAGGGTTTTGAATAAAAACCGTTCCAAAAAAAATGTAAAACGTTTCATTTTTTAAGTTTCAAATCCCACTGAATAAAAAATTATATGCCCAGTATTGTTTACCATTTCCAATGGGCGGGAGATCACAGGCCGATTCTCCTTGTTTAAAATAGCGTGCAAGCTCGGGATACGTATCAGATTGAATACATAGAAAAAACCATTGAATATGGGCAACGGATTGAATATGTGTCCACACAGGTGTCTGTAAAATGGACAGACATAGAAAAAGCATATTCCCAACCTCACAATCCGGTTATGTAAGGCTAAAGGTAGTACTCTGATTTTGGAAAAAGGTTGATGAGATTGGGACGGATGGGACAGGATGGCGTAAGCATTGCATATGCAATCACCTTCCCAAGGAGAAAGAATTGAAAGAGGCCTACTTTTGTGTGAAAGATTGTTTTCGTAATAAAGGGAGGAATATTGATTGAATGGCCAGTTTTAATGGTGGGACTATTGTTTAATGCTAGTTTTGCAAAGTCAGAGAGAAACAAATATTAAAATTCGTATGAATGGGTTGGCTTATTTTTCGCAAGTGCTCTGGTAGATTTGTTTAGAGCCAGTTTTTTGGTTTCAAACTTTTTTTTGGGGCGCAGTCAGTACTGTGCCCCACCTGTTTATGCCATCAGAAACCGGTAAAAGCAGCAGTGAATGCCCATCATGTACTGCCCTTGCATTCATTCATCTGTGTTTTTGCTTTGGGTCCCATGTGACAGGATTGATGTAAATATATTGATGAATATTGTCTGGTTATTATTTACAGATGTGACTTCACATACATAGAATATATATATGTTTATTTTTATATATATATCAACTCTTACTTTGGTGAGTGATTTTATTTTTTATTTTTTTATGGATATGGAAGTATCCACAAGTCACTGAAGTTTGGGACTATTTATTTTATTTGGAAATCATTATCAAAGTTTATTTGTCTAGCTAATAGTGTATGAATTAGGAAATGTTTAATTGTATTATAAATAGATTTGTCATAAACATTTCCAATTTTAACGATGGAATCATACAATTTCTAAAATTTTGATATTGTAAATAGTTTTTTCAATTTTATTTTCATTTAATTTTTTTCTTGTATAATTTTAATAATCTAATTTGAAATCCAAAAATCTCTAAAAAGTAAATATAATTTGCTTTACACTTAGCGTATTCCATATAAATTCTAATTACAAACAAATTCTTATCAATTTTCGTTTTTTTATTTTACATCTTTCTTTGACAGAGTTTAAGTTTAGATGGAATATGAGGTTACAATGTTTGTCGTTGGCAAACTACTGTGCTGGTAGCTGTTACACAATTAGCGTATTCCATATAAATTCTAATTACAAACAAATTATTATCAATTTTCTTTTTGTATTTTACAACTTTCTTTGACAGAGTTTAAGTTTAGATGGAATATGAGGTTACACTGTTTCTCGTTGTCAAACTACTGTGCTGGTAGTTGTTACCATGGTAGGGATTAACAACACCTGGGAGCATTATGAGTACTTTTATTAAAACCAGAGACTTAGGGTTGGAATTTCAACCACAGGCATGTTGCCTATCAAACGCTGGCATAGGCCCAAATGTTTTACCGGAACAATGTTGTAGGTTAGGAGGCAAAAGAAAAAAGCCTGGACTCTGCAAACATAGTGTTTTATATTTTAGGAAAACTTGCATTATTTCTTACAAAAAGTTATACAAAACTCGGCTACTTAAAATAACCTCTGGATTGTTTAAAGTCATATTTTAACATCATAAACATAAAGTCATACTCCAAAACCAAAAATACAGTTTCAAATTTATGGACTTTACAAACATAGTGTTTTATATTTTAGGAAAACTTGCATTATTTCTTAAAAAAATTATACAAAACTTGGGTACTTAAAATAATCTCTGGATTGTTTAAAGTCATACTTTAACATCTTAAACATATTTTAAAGTCATACTCCAAAACCAAAAATACAGTTTCAAACTTATAACCTGTTGCTAAAAAAACAAACCAATATCCTCCTATTAGCTATAACTAAGTTCTTAATGGAGAGATCACTTATATTCCATAAACACCCTATCTTAAACTTAAAACATGAATCCAATATGTCCTTGAACTTTTTGGAAGTATTTTTTGGATCTTGAATTGTTTAAAATTGTATTTCACTATCATAAACATAGTTTAAAGTCATACTCCAAAACCAAAAAGATATTTCAAACTTATAACCTGTTACCCAAAAAACCAAACCAATACCCCTACTAGTTATAACTAAGGCCCTAGTGGAGAGATCACTTATTTTCCATAAACACCCTATCTTAAACAAACATGAATTTAATACATACTTGAACTTTTTAGAAGTAATTTCTGGATCTTGAATTGTTTAATGTCATACTTCAACATCATAAACATAGTTTAAAGTCATACTCCAAAACCAAAAAGAATATTTCAAACTTATAAATTATTACCAAGAAAACCAAATCAAAAACCCCTCTTAGTTATAGCTAAGGCTTTAGGGGAGAGATTGTATGTTATCTTACACTTAAACATGAATCCAATATGTGCTTTAACTTTCTGAAAGTAAAATGTGTTTGAGTTTAAAAGTATTAGGTCTTTGGGTAGAGAGATCCATTCTACAACCCTAGCTAAGGTGACAGGTGTCACTCTTAAATAATAATAAAAAAATTAAGTAAATGAAAATTGTATATGTAGGCTCTAACCTTTTGCACTCTAAAACGGGTTGAGGAAGGGTTTGCACCTCCAGAGATTTGATCCCTATAGAGCTTCATAGAATAGGACTTAAGATGGTTATATTGTGAAAACCTACACATTCAGTTTAACTCAAAAAGTTCCACCACATTATGATTAACTATGAAAACCTACACATTCAGTTTAATCCAAAAAATTTCAACCCATTATAACTAATTGTAAAAACTTACACATTCAGTTTAATCCAAAAAGTTCCAGGACATTAGGTTTTCACAATTAATAATAATATGCTAGAATTTTCTGAAAATAAACTATATTTGAATTTTATTTCCAGAAATTTCCAACACATTATGACTAATTATAAAAACCTACACATTCAAATGAATCCAATAAACAAGAATCCTATTGTATTTTTAAGTCATGCCATGATCAACGGCTCAGCTTTTATACTTTCGACTGCCCAAAAAAAAACTAAATGGAATGGGTGTATATATTTTAGTTCTGACATGACTTCAGAAACAACTGATGTAGTTAACGCTGAGCTTAGCGTTTATATTAAAATGTTCAGATTTATCTTAGGTTGCTCCCTGGGAGCGTGGCCATTATGTACTTTGTATGTTACGGTAAATATTTAATTGATTATACGGCGCATATGCACTGCCATCTCGAAGTATTTTTAATGCAACATGGTTTTTGGCGTACCATATTCTTCTTTGAGTTTCTGCGCATACGTCAAACTGTTTAATAGCCATTGTTGACTTCTTGCCACAGCGTTCACATAGACATGTTCGGATTTATATTTTTTTATCTTTTGAAATATCAGTCTCGGAGACTGGTATTAACTTTTCGTCTCTGAAAAATTTCCGGATTAGAGGGGTAGTTGTTAGATTCTGATCAGGCTCRGCTATATTTGTCTGAAAATTTTCATGACTGGAGTGGTAGTTGTTAGAGTTTGACCAGGCCTAGATATCTTTGTCCATAGTTATCAGAGTTTTCAAATTTTCAATCGTAGTAAAGAGCAAGAGTTTTAAAAAATTTAAGCACTTCCATCAAACTTCATTTTAGCGTCTTTCAAGTAGGCAAAAACAAATAGAGTATTTGGATTATGTTGGAATGCTAATTATGTTTCAAATTTTTGTTGGATTTATCTCTTTGGATTATGTTGGAATGCTAATTATGTTTCAAATTTTTGTTGGATTTATGTCAAAACTGAAAAATTACTCTTTTATTATAAATTTAAATTATTATAAAATAAAATATCTAATATATATTATTATTATTTTAATTATATTAATAAAAAATATTTAAAAGTGTTATAATTTGTTTTAGATACATATTATATATATTCTAAAATACTTTAAACTAAATTATATATACTATATACTTTAAAATATTTTAAACTAAACTATTTTTTTTTGTGTTGTATTGTATGTTCAAAAAATCTCATGACTCCAGTGCCCAGTTGGGAAACCACCATTATCATGGTCATGCCATTGAAAAGTAACTAGACTACTAAACCATCCAGGACCGGGGTGCATAAGTAAAATGTAAAAACAAAATTTATTTAAAATTATTGTAATATAACTTTAGATACATTACTCAAAAATACTTTAAACTAAATTATATATAATATATACTCTAAAATATACAACTTGAGTGGGCCTAATGGTTAAGAACATGTGTTGCCTCTTAAGAGGTCACAGGTTCAAATTCAGAGGGGGGTAGGGTATGTATACCTTCATAGACTTTACCAGTCAATTAAAAATAGATTATTATTATTATTATATATTTTAAGTTAAACTATATATTCCAAAAATATCATACTAGATGCATCATTTTATTTTAATAAAAAAAAAATAGGATTACAAATACAGAGATCATATTCATTTTAATAAAAGAAAACAAATTTTCATATTTATTTTAATAAAAAAAAAATACTCTCACAAATACAAAGAAATGAAATGGAATTAATTTATATTAAACATTTCTTATTTTTTTTATTTAGAAAAATTTTGGTATGAATTACACAACAAATTATCTTTTAATTTTTTTAATTTAGAAAAATGTAACAAATTATTTTTTATTTTCTAAATTTAGAAAATTTTTGATATGCCATACATAACAACGTATATACTTAAAATCGTTTATAGCTTTTTATTGTGTGTTTTTGTCCTTATAACACAATAAGGAAAAACCCAAAGCTAAGATTTCTATGTAAAAATTTCAGAAAAATGGAAAATTAACTTCATGGAAGGGTTTTATGATTAGTCAATAGGTGGATCCCATTATGAAGTGAAGGGTACTTTATTTTGTAGTTTGTACAAATCACCTTGCCCCACTTACATGGAACTGTGTTGTACACATTTTTATAGTGATGATTAAGGAGTTAACAATTTTTTTTTTTTTTTATATTTAAGAAAATAAAAATAAATATAATTGATTTTTTTTTAAATAAAAAAATATAAATATTTTTTTAATAAAATAAATTAAAATATTAAAAAAAATAATTATTAAAATACAAACAGTATTTTNAAAATAAATATGATTGATTTTTTTTTTAAATAAAAAAATATAAATATTTTTTTTAATAAAATAAATTAAAATATTAAAAAAAATAATTATTAAAATACAAACAGTATTTTTAAAGATTTTTACAATTTGTAATCAATTCAAATTTTATAAAATAATATCTTTCTTATTAATATATTAAAAAAATATGAATATTTATTTATTTTAAATATAAAATTTAAAATCTAATTGTAAATAAAACAAATTATATATATATATATATATATATATAAAACAAGTTTGAACTTAAACTTCAAATTATTCAAACTCTTTTTATCAGGAGGGATATGGGATCTGATTATAATAAATTTGGGTTAACTATTTTATGAATTTAACATATCTCAATTAAAAAAAAAAATTAATGATAAAAATGAATGAAAAACACACTGTTTTATGAATAAATTTATACAAATGAACTTTGAATGGTAA
>JASDQU011176938.1:14767-26568 GCA_032191745.1 Picea mariana
ATGATGGATAGCATCGGCGAGGAGACCAATGATGACAATGTACTCGGCTTGGTTGTTGGTTGTTGAGCCCAAACATATGCTGCTGGAGTGGAGTAGCTCATGTGAGGGGGAATAGAGGGCCCTTGCAGTCGAAGCGAGATTTTGTGTCCAATGGCTGGCTCTGTCGGTGTAACCAATGTGGTAGGTCGATGGAGGAAGCATCTCTCAATAACACAAATGATAGTTTAGATGTGAGGTATGGAAAAAAGATTAAAAACACTACAAAAAAAAAACCTAGTGTAGAATGGCTATGCTTAGGTGTAAAATTTCTTTAAGTACAACCCATTGATGGGTTTTTTGAGAGAGAGGCCCTAGGGGGAAGTCAGGATGTATGCGCCTTTAGTGAGGCAATGTTGGATAATGTAAGGGCCATGCCATAATGACTCGAATTTTCCATGGTCGAGGGTATCGTGAGCGATATCGTAAGCAAGGACGAGGTCACCTTCGTGAAATGAGCGAAGGTTGACATGACGATCAAAGGTGGCTTTTGACCATTTTTTAGCTGCCTCATTGTTCTATAATGAAGATTGACGATCTTCATCTAGGGACTCTAAGTTCAGAAAACGCTGCTCCATTGGAGTAGTGTCGGGTAATAGCTCAATCGTAGTGCGTAAGGTGGGAATTTCTCACTCAATAGGAAGAGCGGCCTCGACCCCATGGACTAGATTAAATTGTGTGAAACCAGTGGCAGTTTTCATGGTCGTACGGTAAGCCCATATCGCAGAAAATAACATATGATTCCAATTGGTCTTATGTTTGTTAACCGTGTGCTACAACATGGTCTTGAGGACCTTATTAACTGCTTCAACCTATCCATTGGATTGAGGGTAGTATTGTGAGGCGAACTCATGGGAGAATCCTAACCTGGATGAAAGTTCAACGAAAATCTCATTCTCGAAATGTTTACCGTGATCAAAGACTAGTTGGAGTGGTACTCCAAATTGGGATATGACGTGGTTAAAGAAAAAACACACTGTGGTGTCAGCGGTGTTGTTGAAGGTAGGCATGGATTCAACCCACTTTGTGAAGTAATCAACTGTGACGATGATGTATTTGTGTCCATTGCTAGATGGAGGGTTGCAAGTCATGAAGTCGATGCCCCATTTACAAAAGGGGCCTGCAGTAATGACTGGGTGTAGAAGAGCAGGTGGTGCTCGTGATTTGTTGGCATAAAGCTGGCATTTATCACATCGCTTCACAGCATGACTGCAATCGTAAAATAATGTAGGCCAAAAGTAACCTACACAGATGATTTTTTGAGTGGTGGACATCCCCGAGAGGTGGCCCCCGCAAGCGCCACTGTGGCAGTCGTTCAAGACTCTATCGGCCTCATCAATAGTCAACCATCGATGGAGTATGGTGTTGAACCCTCACCGATATAAGATATCTCCAATGAGGACATAGCGGGGGGACTGATGGTGAATACGTTGACGATAATCTCGTGAGAGGTGGTTACCAAACTTTTGGGTTTGGAGGTAGACGAGGAGGTCGTCGTACCATGGATCATCTAAAGTGATGTAAAAGAGATGTTCATCGGGGAAGTCAGTATTGACAGGGGAATTGGTAGTATTGGAGGGGAAGG
The DNA here is from genome assembly GCA_032191745.1 of Picea mariana. Lineage (NCBI taxonomy): Eukaryota > Viridiplantae > Streptophyta > Pinopsida > Pinales > Pinaceae > Picea > Picea mariana. The sequence continues at coordinate 16,389 of JASDQU011176938.1, forward strand.
CTATGACAAGTTCGGCGAGGACGAGAGATTTCTTGCTCTTGGGTGTTGAAAATTCTAGATCGTACTCCTGAAGGATAATGATCCATCGGGAAAATTTACCGTTAATTTGTTGATGACTGAGCAAGTATTCCATGGGGTTGGAATCTGCTATGACTTTGGTTATGCAAAGTAGAATGTAATGGCATGGTTTCTAGACTGCGAGGACGACTGCAAGGGCTAGTTTCTCTTCATGATTATATTTCAAGGGTGGCCCTGAGAGGTTTTTACTAATGTAGTAAATGACATGTTCACGATCATCATCTCCTATTTGAACGAGAAATCCTACTATTGAGATGGTCGAGGCTGATATGTAGAGGATATAGTCACGATTATAGTCGGGTGAACTAATTAAAGGGGCGTTGGAGAGTGCCATTTTAAGATCGTCGAAAGCGTTTTGGGCATTTTCATCCCAATGGAATGGGATGTTGTGGCGTAGTAAGCGAAGGAAACCATGTGCTTGAGTGGCATAGTCTGGGACAAATCACCATAAAAAGTTAGTTTTTCCTTGTAGGCTCTGGAGTTGGCATAAATTTTGAGGGGGTGGAATTTCTATGATGGCCTGGACTTTGAGGGGATCCACGGTAATACCTCTTTGGGAAACGATGAACTCGAGGAGGCGCCCGGCAGTGACGTAGAACACGCACTTGAGCGGGTTCAAATAGATGTTGTACTGACGACACCTTTGGAAGATGATTCGTAAATCATCAAGATGCTGAGTGCGTTTTTTGGATCGAGTTGTGAGGTCATCCAAGTATGCGAGGATGATATGAGCCAGATCATGAAAAATGTATGTCATAGCCCATTGGAAAGTTGGGCCATTGTTCTTTAGGCCAAAAGGAATGACACGATATGAAAAAGTACCCCAAGGGGTGGTAAATGCGGTCTTGTATTGATCGGTTGGATGGATTTGGATTTGTTTATAGCTAGAGAAACTATCCATGAAGGATAAAGCCTCGTGGCCTGCACAGTCATCAATAATTTGATCGATGAAAGTCATTGGAAAGTTGTCTTTGGGACAGGCGTGATTGAGATCGCGAAAGTCCGTGCATACACGGATGGTGCCCTATTTTTTGTTAACGGGGACAGGGTTGGAGACCCATGAGGTATAGGCAATGGGGTAGATGAACCCAGTAGCACGTAATTTGTCAATCTTAGCTTTGATGGCCACTGCTTTGGATCGGTGTAGTGGTCATTGTTTTTGGTGAACCGATGTGATATCAAGCCAGGTGTCTATGTGATGTTCGATAATAGAGGGATCAAGGCCAGGCATCTCTGTGTATGACCAGACAAAAATATCCTGGTATTCTTGGAAGAGGGATTTGTAGGTGATGATTTCTTCAAGAGTGCATGCGGCACCAATAGTGATTTCCTCGACGGCTCCATTTTTTATGGAAATATCGATTTTGATGGTAGGGGAAATGTTGGCCATATTGCCTTCTTCAAAAGCATCAGGGGCAGGGATAGGGTTCATGAACCAATTGATATGCCCTGATGGGATAAAATCCTTGGTTTCGACTGCGTATATGGGGTGTTGGTTAGGAGGCATGAAGGCTTCCTGTGAAAGGAAGAGAACTTTTTGGTGTAGTGCATCCCATTTGTAGTCGAGGGTGGTTAATTCCTCGAGTATGTCCTCGTCACAATGGAATTTTTGGGAATACAAGGGATCTAAAAGAGTGATATCGGTGACTGTCACCATGTGGTTGTCTTCTGGTGATGAAGGAGTAGGGGGGATGACGCAATGAGATTGCAATGGTTCACTCAACATAAACCAAATATCGAGATACTGAGGGTTATAAATGGTAGTTGGGTGTAAAATTTCCATGGCGAAATGAACGTGGGAATTGGGGAGATTTTGGGTTAAATCCTCGTATAAGTCATCCAATAACCATGGAGGAGTAGGGAGTGCTTCTGGGTTGGGAGAAATAATATGAAGAATCTCTGGTGATGGGGTAGGGTAAATCATTGATTCTGTAGGGGGTGTAGGAGTTTGAATCAGGGTCACTTGGTGTTGCTTATATTCAATGATCATAGGACATTGATATGTGAAATGATCTAAGGATTCAGAGAGATAGCAAGGGCATCTCATAAGTTCATTGACTAAAGTCGTGACATAATGGATGTTAGTGACATTTGGGGAGGATGATGTAGATGGATTGGGTTCGTGCTGGAAGCTCTAGCATACTGCTATTAATGTCTATCAGAATTGAGGTAGCGTTGGGCAATGGTGTGTATAATGGCCATATTCTAAACATATGACGCAAGTGAATTTGGTTCGCAGTCCTTTGCCACTTATGTTAGGGGAGGTAGTGGCAGTACTTGATGAAGTGACAAATGGTGATGGTGTTTGATTGAGTTGAATTAGGTTACATAACTCAGGTAGAGATGCACATTTGTTGGTTGGGTGTCCATCTTTCTCACATAGTGCGCAAGGAGGTTGGACACGTGGGGGTAGGGGAACGATGGACTCTTTCTTTTTATGTCTTCCCCTAGTTGTAGTAGTGGTGGTAGAGAATGGGGATGTTGGTGGTGTTGTGGGATTAGGTATTGGAATCTCCATCGGAATTCCTTCGGTTTGAGGAGGGAGGGATGGTTGAGGGACCATGGCAGGTGGATGTAGATACGATACTGGAATTGCCAGCATCATATTGGGAAGGGAAAGCATTACGGCTACTTGGAAATCTTGTATGCCTGGTGGAGGGTAAAAGAAGGGGATTTGAGTAATGGCTTGATGAACTATCTCCCAAAATGGGATATGGCCTTGGGGTGAGGTGAAATCGTGAACTAGTGGAGTCGAAGAGTTCGCAGGAGATTCTTGAGGGAGGAGCTTTGTGACTAGTGGGACGTCATATATAAGAGAAGCCTCACTGGGTGGAAGGGTATCTCTAATGTCAGTTCCTTTGGATGAGACGACACATACCTGATTGGAAGGATGAATGAGCAGTGGTGCACCATGGTAAGTTCCTAACAAGGATGAGTCTTTGAAAATTCTGGGCCCCATCTCGAGGAGTGGGTACGCCTCAGGATTAGTGTGGATGAAAGGGAGAATGTTATCGATGTTGGTAGAAGGGTTAGGCTCATAATGTGAAACTTGATCAATGGTAATGATCTTCCCGTTATGGGGGAACATCATGGTTTGAAAGACGGAAGAGGCAACTGCCTTTATAGCGTACATGTAGCTACGACCGAACAAGATATTGTAATCGAGTGGGGCATCAATAACTTCAATGTCAATGAGAATGGTCTTGCCCCCAAGTTCTACAGAGACATTTTAGAAGAGCCCTTCGAGAGAAGATGGTCGTCCGTCATAAGCTCTTAAGGTAATGGAAGATGGTATGAGTTCGGGGGAACCAAGTTTCTACCATACAAACTTGGACTTGATGCATGTGGATGCACCTTCATCAATGATTCATTGATGAACTGTAATGTTCTGAATTTTAATGGGGATTTGAAAAGCAATGAGAGCGAGGAGGGGAGGTTCTCCATTTTCAAGTTCAAATGTGATGAGTTTATTATCGGTAGGGTCGACTGCCCCCAAGGAGAAAAGTAATGACTTCCACTGAGTGGGATAAGTTTGAAGTACTTCTAATATTGACATGGCAGCTGAGGATTATGCCAAGTCATCGACCAAACTGTAATTATGAGATGCCATAGCCTAAGGGTTGTGGACATTCCTACGCAATGGGATGCAATGGATGTGAAGAGGTGTTTATGTGTTAGGGCGAGGGATCATCAAAGGGGGTCTCGTTGGTGCTGGGATTGTTTCTGGGCGAATGGGAGGAGACTCAGAGGGTGCACTGTACTGACGACTACATGTTTGTAGAAGTACTTCTTCCTCACTAGTGAGGAGGATAGTACGATCTGTGGGATTGCTTGGATTGAGATATTGTCCCAACTGTGGTGGGGTAGGTTGCATGTCCTGTTGGGTGTTCATCACTCCTTGGTGTGGAATGGGGTTCTGCATCACGATTGGGGGTGGTTGTTGCACGTATTGTTGTGGGGCCTACTAAGGGGCAGGCAGTGCTAGAGGATGTGGTCCATTCATAGAGTCTTTCATCCGCTTAAAATCAGCGATTTGGGGGCAATGATGAGTATAGTGACCGAACTCACCCCAAAGGGCATAGGGGAAGTTGGTTTGAAGGTTATTGTTATTTTTCCCTTGACTTCTATTGTTGTTTCCCCTCTAGGGGTTCTGAGTCCCTTCATTCTAGTTGCCCCCAGTAGGTTGATTCTATTGGGGGTGATTTCCACCTTGACCTGGGTTGTTATTGTTCTAATTTTTTCCTTTCGTTTTGGCATTATTCGACTGATGGGTTAGATTTTCCGTATTTAGTTGTTCAAAAATTTGATATTGCTGAATGGGAGAGGGTTGAAAAAAATTAACCCCAGCGTGAGGGTGTCCTTGTGGTGAATCCATGGGCTATGGAGGGCCAGGAAATGGAAAGTATAGATTATATTGTGGTAATGATCCGTAAGGTACAAAGGAAGGCATGGCGCTTTTTCTAGTACTTAAAGTATAAGCTGAGGTAGAGGGAGTACCAAAACTTGTTTGGATAGGTGGGCATATTATGGGTGTCAATGGTGGCCCACTGATGGGTGGAGGAAGGACAACAAGGTATGGTTGTTGATAAATGGGTGGAGGATAATAAGGGATTCCTCCATATATCGGTGGATATTGAGGTGTGCCATACATTGGTGGTTGTTGGGGTTGTGGATTGTGGTGTGTGGTGTTACCAATCAATCTGTCTGTTGAGTGAGACATCCCAGGCTTATCTTGGCCAAATGGCATGGGTCTTGGGAGATCAGGAAGTACTGTGTACAAGTATCCTGATTATGAATAGATGAGGTCGTATTGTTGAGCCTTACTTATGGCTTCTTCTTCTGACTGAGGGAAGGTGGAAGCCACATATTTACCGAGGAGAGAGACAAGTGATTTGAGAAACCAATCAAGACATTGTTGTTTGGTGGTTTCTGCTTTGCACAAACTACATCGTCGATGCCACTCGTGAATGTGATCGGCGATATGTGTGGCTGAGGTTTGCTTAAAATCAGAGAGTAGTTCAAGACCATTGTCATGATGGATTGGTAATTGGAAGAAGGTAAAAAATGCTTTGGCCAAGGACTCAAAAGTCGCATGGGACCCTAATTTTTCGTCTACATACCACTTGGATAATGGGCCAGTGAGTGTGCGTTGAAATAATTGTAGTCGTATGGAATCATTCATAATGCTGTTGGAAGAGCACCATAAGTGGAAATTCATGACATGGTTGGCAAGGTCATCTCCTGCCTTTCCTTCAAACTTGGGGATATCTGAAGGTAGTTTGGTAGGCATTGCAGGCCATGTGGGGTCATGCAATATAGGATCATTTGTGAGTTTGCTTAGATCTGGTATGTTGAGAGAGGCCAAATATGGCATCTGGAGTGGTGGTGGAGGATTAGTTCCAGCCATGGTGTGAGTGTTTTTTGAACCTGACCCTTGAGGGGGACTAGGTGGGTTTGTACTTCCCCCTTGAGGAGAAGGTGCCCCCCTACTTCTATGTAAAGGAGAGCGGGTGAGTATTTAACCTTAGGAAGTGGACCCAAGTAGGGTTGAACCAAGCAAAGTTGATCCTGAGACAATGGCACTCACAGGGGTGTGAGAAGGTGGGGCTGGTGAGTTGGCGAGACTATGAAATCCTCCTAAAATAGGAGGGAGATTTAGCAAGCGTCTAGAATGGCAGGGGTTCTGTGGGTCCCATATGATGTCTAACTACCTAAGTGGATGTGTGCAAATGGTGATGAGAGAAAATAAATGAACAAGAGATTTTGTTGTAATTTCTGGACCTTCACAATATATTTCACAATTAGATATAATCACAAGGGTGTCATACATAAAGCATTTGATAAAGAAACATATATGTGGGTAGGTGGAATTTTTCCGCGTGGGAGAACAAAGAAAAAAAATGCTTGTGTCTTAAAAGACGTAACATCCTTCCTCTCAAATAGCACTGGACCTTCCAATAGTACTCAATAGTGGGGTCTGAAGCCACCGGAAGAGGAACTAGTGAAGGATGAAGTAATCAGTTATAATGAGGAGTAGAGGGTGAATATCCCAAAAGAGCTGGCAATATTTCCCAATAGCCACAAAAAATCTGAATAAATTGCAATTGCAGCCCACAATTGCCACCTGGTTAGATGTCCTAAATTTGGTCACTAGGTACGTCGATCAAAGTACGACATTTAGATTTTCGGCCTCAGAAATGGGTCACGGGCTGGATCCCATCCAAGAGGTGGGTGCCTCAAGAGGGGTCGCACAGAACAACCGGACCTCGGCCTTCAACCCTTCATGGGTATCTCCCTGCCTTATGGTGTAGGAACACTTGACTTGGAGGATTTGAAAGTTCCCTATTTGTCAACTTCTACTTTTTTTGACGATGTGAGAACGAGATAACGGGGACTTATTTGGATGCTTATCCCTGAAATCCTACCTAGGCGAAAAAATTCTTTTGGCACCTCCTGTAGAGGAAAACTTAGTGAGTTTTTAGAATATTTTAGATGTGTTTGTGTGAGAGATTGGGGGTGTGAACCAACCTCGTTGAAATTAAATGGGAGTGGATAGTTTTGTCAAGAAAAGGGTGGGGTGTTTCGGAATCCCGTTGAAAGAAACTTACTTTAACCTCCACAACTTCTAGATAAAACTATGTGAGTGATTGGTGAACTTTGTGTGTGAACAAATGAAAGTGTGCCAATTTTTAATAGTTTAGATGTCACCTTGTTGCATGTGGACTTCACTTGGTCCTTACAAGTCTTGATTACCTAAGTTACTATGTGTCATTGGTATAGCCTTGCGGAATTTTAAAGTCCCTAGGAAACTAGCATGTGTACATGTGGGTCCTTACTATTCCTTTAACTCCATATTGTGATTTAATCTAAGAAAGATTTGAAACTATCCTATATTTTTAGCATGTGGGCATGTATGGGCCCATTACAAAACCTTTAAACTTCCCTAGTGAGTTAATCTAAGAAAGTAAATTTCAACACTATCCTATCTTTGTAGCATGTGGGCATATATGGGCCCTTACAAGTTTAAGGTGTGTTTGAAAAATAAACTAAGAGGAGTCTCGAGGGGGTGTTGTCCTCTCCTAAATATTTTGTCTTTTTTAAGGGAGATGGAATTTTCCCTCAACCTCTTTCTAGTTCTCAAGATCACTTTGGAGTGTGAGAGAAGAGCATACTCAAGGATTGATATCCAATTTCTGGTCCTCATGCAAGTTTTATATGTGATTAGAAATGATTCCAACTTATACTCTTAGTCAAAGCAATCCATCCATGTGGAAAAATGAAAGCAAAAAAGGAAATAATGATTTTAAACCCCCTAAGTGCCTATGTTTTGACTAATCCCTTTATATGGATAGGGAACTAAGTGTGGTGTTGGTTACAATGTGCATGAAATCAATTTTAAGAAGGCTAGGGGCCTTCCACAAATCACAAAAGGATTACAATGTGTATTTTTCTGCACAGGTGCGTAGGTCTCAGAGTAGATAGAGGCGATGTGAGTGCCAATGCATGAACTGAAAAAGACTTATGGGCGTGGGTGCACAGAAGGCACTGAGTAATATAGTGGTTTTGGCAAACGTGTGCATGATGCACGACTGTGGGTCAATAAACCCGCGCACACCTGTCACACGACTGTGAAGAAAATTATGGATGAAATTCCTTCAACTCAGCTTTGAATTCAGCTTCCTGTAGGTCGTCTTGGGCCGGTTATGGTACCTGCAGGTTAAATAAACAGAAAGAAGAGATAAAATAACCCAAATGGGGTAGGAAATTGATACCTTTCCCTACTAGAGTTGCCAATCTGTTGTGCCTCTTTTGTCACCTAAATGAGCAAAACAAAGGTTCTTACAAGCTTAGTTGGGTTAGCTAAGCAAGACAGCAGTAAAGGAAAGGGTTAGAAGAATAAACATAAAAGACTAAGATAAGAATTAAACTAGGAAAGGAAAAAACAATTAAACTATTATGCATAAGGACATAAGAACAAGAAACAAACAAGACTCATGTCACCATGGAAAGGATCGTATTAGTGAAAAGAAAACACCAAAGATAAAGGGGACTTTGGGTCCCTTCTTCCTCCAAGGGAGGGCTCTTGGACCCCCAAGATTGAGCTCTTCCTTACAACTTGAAAACTTGAAAGAAATGGTGAAATAATCCAAGGCTAACCCACTCAAAAGGTGATGTGGATTGCCCAAATGGAATGGTGCTAGTATGCTCTTGATGAGAAAAGAGGTTTCCCCAAGAGAATAGTAGCAACATAACCTTGCAACTGAATTCCTTGAAAATGTAGTGCACCCATGGCCTTGTTTTATAGCACCACTTTGAGGTATTGTGCAACCAGCTTTTAGTGTGAAAAGGGGTTGTTTAGGGCACCTTTAGGTCTTTGACCAGCCACCCAGTCGGATCCAGCCGAGATTTGGATGTCAAATCGACTTGGAAGCTTAACCAGAAGTGGGTGGGACGTCGACCAACATCATAAATGCATCGTTCTCAGGTGTGCGTGACTTTTAGCATCCACAGTCGTGAATCGTGTGCATGTGCGCTTTTCCTGTGTTTCTTGATGGCACATGTGCGCGCATGCCCTGTGTAGTCATAGCGCATCTTGATTTTATAACTGGTTGTATAGTTTTGGACCTTTTGGAAATGATTTTTTGGTAATTTTGGTCCATGGGTGGACTCATAGCTGTTTGAAGATGTTGGATTCCTATAACCATTTGCGGATGAAATTTCAATCATAACAAAAATTACCAAAACAATGCATTCATAAATCGCATGTAATCAAATGGTGATAATCATACATAAAACAACAATTTAATTTGGTAGTTTGGCTGTTTTTTCTGACTCTGAGTGGGGTAATATAAAAAAAATGCATGTTTCCTATCCAACATAACGTCCTTCCTCTCAAATAGCATTGGACCTCCAAAAAATCACTCGAGAGTGGGGTCAGAACCCACTTGAGGAGATACTAATGAAGGGATAAACAATCAATTATAATGAAGGGTGAAGGGAGAATATCCCATAATTACTTGCGATATTTCCCAAAAACCATTCACAATATGATTGAGGTGCGATTTCAGCCCACAACCTCCACCTTGGGTGGATAAAACCTAGGATTTGGCCACTAAGTCAACTCGATCAAGCACGATATTTATATTTTCTGCCTCAGAAATCAGTCACAAGATGGATGCTTTCCAAGGGTTGGGTGACCCAAGGAGGCACGCACAGAAAAATTGCACCTCAACCTTTGACCCTTCATGGGTTTCCCCTTGCCTTATGGTGTAGGAATGATTGGTTGGGATGGTCTTGGTATCCTGTTTCATAAATTTCTAAGTTTCGATAAAAATATGATGATGGGGAGTTATTTGGATTCCTATCCCCAAAATCGTAACTTACACTACCAAACTTTTTTGTGTTCCTTCTGTGGAGGTTAGGAGTGGGTTGATTATGGTTTATTTTAGGATGTTAAAATGGGTTGTGAGGTTGGGGTAATGGGCCAACCTCGCTGATTAAAAATGGTGTGCACAAAAATATATTTACTAAACAAATGAATCCCTTCTGATCTTCTCAAACCTTTTATGAGCATGAGAAGAGAATACTACGGTTTCAAGTATCTAATGAAACACCTTTTGAATATGTGATGTGTGAAAGAAGTGATGGAGAGTGGTCAATTTTTAATAAGTTAAGTGAGAACATTTTGGCATGTGGACATCACTTGATACTTTACAATTGTTGCTTAATTCTAAATTACTAGATTTCACAAACAATCCTTGCAAAAATTGAAAAATCCCTAAGTAACTAGCATGGTGGTCATGTGAGTCCTTACTCTTGAGCTTTAATCTCCCTAGAACGTTATCTAATCTAAGAAAGATTTGAAACTATTCCTTATATTGTGAACATGTGGGCATGTGTGGGCCCTTATAATGCTTTAAACTTCCTAAGTGATTTAGTCTAAGAATTTGAAACTATCCTAATATTGTGCACATGTGGGAATGTATGGGCCCTTACAATTCTTTGAGATTATGTTTAAAAAAAAATCTAAGAGGTATTGGCCTCTCCTACAATGGTTGATTTTAAAGGGCTATGGGTGTTTCTTCAAGCAATCTCTTTTTTT